>JAVQJD010104023.1:0-10422 GCA_036023655.1 Nannoperca australis | reverse complement strand
TGCTTTGTCTCTTTCTTCTTTCTTCCAGTGGCCATTATGTTGAAGGATGATTACTTTGTTCGGGGAGCAGGCCTACCAGGGAGGTTTAAGGCAGAAAAAGTGGAGTTTCATTGGGGTCCGAGCAACGGATCTGAAGGCTCTGAACACAGCATCAATGGCCGGCGTTACCCTGTGGAGGTAAGCACAATCATCCCAGTCTTGACCGACCAAGGAATGAATATACATGAGAGTGAGTATTTACATTTCTTTGATGTGGGTGTATATATGGGTGTAGATTTTGAATAGGCTTCTAGTCGAAGCTCTGGGAGTTTGGTTAGCCCTCGTCTCCTACTAGAACCAGAAGATTCAAATGTGCACACAGAGGGATGAGTCTTGGTAGAGCTGTCACTGAATGAGCTTCCATGGACGGGTGTAAAAGGCAGAGATACCTGTCTATCAAGTCAAACACACCCCAGATATACCCATTTATAGAGTTTAATAACTTCTTATTGGACAATATGCTCTACAATTGTCAAGAAGGCATAAACATAACAAGAAGTAAAACAAAAAAAATTGCATTTCCTGCAGAAAATGCGTGTGAATGCTGTCCCAGCTGTCCCAAGCTGAAATTTTTGTAAGAAATCTTACTTTTTGAAACGGTTCGCCTCTCTTTCCCACAGTCATCTTCCTCTAAAACAGCGGCACTAACCGATGGAGGTTTAATCAGCATTCACACTAATTATTTGAGACTCTAAATTCTTTTGGCAATAAAATTGAATTAGATTTCAAAACATAATTTGTATTAGTATCTTAGAAGTTCCACATTGGCTTCAGCCTTCAGTGTGCCATTCACTTGGCTTTATATACAGTAGCAGTAGCATAAACAGAAATGTGGTGATGGGTGGGCTTGGCACAATACTGTGTGGTTCAAGGACATCTGAAATCAATAAATCAAGTCCTCAGTTGTGTCTTACTAAATCATATAGGACAGGTGTTATAGTATGCAAATGCTTCATACCAGATACTCTGAGCTGTTTGAGTGTCCCACAGAACAACAGGCTGTAAAATACTCACATGTTGTTTTTGTGTTCTGTAAAATCCCTTTCTTAAAAAAAATGTTTTAAAAGTCACAGTGACGGCTCACAATTCAGATTCAATCCAATAGAATTTGAGTGAACTTTAATTCCAAAACTGAAATCAACTGTTGTTTGACTGAGAAATCTGAATTTGTCTGATATTGGAAGTTAAGTGAAGTTAAATTGGTTAACTTAAATAGTCCTGTGGGCTCATCAATAGCATGGACTAGCCATTTATCATACACAATAAACATATTAGTTTATTATGTAGTTTATATTTGTCTCCAGGTTTTCAGAAATGTCCTGTAAAACATTTCTTTAAAAGAATCTTTATTTTGTTTTTTGTGGATGGGTAATAAACTGTGTAGTTATGTGTATTTGCATGTTGTTTATGTGCAGCTGTCAGTCTCTTGAATGCTGAAATGTCAGCCATCTCTGTTTGGACTCCTCTTAGAGCACTGCCTCTTTGCTGTGGCTAGCCAAACACATGAATATGTATTGTTTGACATTTGGACAGATATTGTAATCTTGTCCAAACCTTTGCACACAGTTGCATAAAGGTACCTTTGTGTTAGTGATTGAGATCACAGTATGGAAATGATGCATTTGTCTTCACTAGTCAGTTTAGAAATATTGCTTACCTGTCCGCTGGAGGAGAATTCAAAGATTTTGCTGAAAACACAAAACCTTCTGTATGAACGCACGATGAAGCTTTCTGTGGAGGCTGTTTTAAACTTGCAACATTTATTATATGCCGTAAAATATAAAGTGTAAAGTGATTTATCAGTGAGACCTCAGCGCGGGAAAGTTGCCACTTGTAGCACGTGTATGAAGTTTCTCATATTGATTGAGCCTCTCAGTCAACTCTACTATTTCTCCAGAGACACGCACACATCTCTGCCTTATGCCAGACTCAATATTTGCACTACGGCTCAACTCAGACAAGTCCTTTAAGGCCCCAACTGATACTGAGATTCCTTCATTGAATCTGAATCAGATTTACATTGTTGCAGCAATGTACAGTGCAGGGGAGAGAAAAATAAAATAACATAAGTAAAGAAAATATAAATAGTAACTAAGTAACAAGTAACAGTTAATAGTAACAAGTAATAAGTACTGAAATAAATTTAGTGCATGGGAAGTAGCAGCCAGTAGTAACAATATTATACTATGAAAGTGTATATATACCTATATATTGCACATTGTTGTCAGTATTGCACGGCAGTATTGCACGCCAGTGTGGTAGTAGCAGTTTATGTAGTGGTCTACCAGGGTCCGTGGTGGTTGTACAGTCTGACTGCTGCAGGAAATAAAGACCTGCAGTATCTTCTTCTACAAATTCCTTGTATGTGTAAACCTACTTGGCAATAAATCTGATTCTGATTCTGATTCTCTCCGTGAGACACCACGGATGAAGCAGCCTGCCACTGAAGGAGCTGCCCAGTGCAGACAAAGTGTCCTGGAGGGGGTGGGATGTGTTGTCCAGCAGGGATGAAGCTGCTGAGACTAGATTTTGTGCACATTTGTTAATATCCAAATAGATAACTTATTAAAAAAAATTTGGTTTAATTAGAACTCAAGACCTTTCTAAATTAGATTTTATGATTTCATTTAATTGTTAAGGCATCAATTAAATAACAAACAAGGATTTGCAATTTTTTTTAAGATTGCTATTTACTTATGTTAATTGGAGTTTCTTAATGCATCATTAGTATGCAAATTGTATTCATGCATTTATAGGTTTTAGCTTTCCATAAATACAGTCCTTGATATGATTGAAGGGCTCATTCCTTGTCTAACAATGAGTTTGCTATGACAGGTGTTGCAAGCCTAAATCATTTTAGTTTTTTATTAAAATGTAAAGTAGATTGTAAATTAGAGGCAAACGTTTAAGTAGAAGAGAAGTAAACATTATTTTTTTGCTGAAGTTCCTATGTAATTTGAATTGGGGCTTTTGGTCCTTAGTAATGAAATGTAATTCAGCCAAATTGTATTAGTTTGATTCTGGTTTTATCATCTATTTAATTTATCAGTAAGTCACTGTAAAATGTCCTGAGAATTTCTGGTAAAATATATCCTAATAATCTCACTGAATGTGATTGTTGCAGACACACATATGAAACCGTATTTAATCTAAAACACATCTGAGACACTGTACCTGTATCTGTACTGATTGGGGAACATTGCATTATCATGTTAACATAATGTAAAGAAATTCCATCCCCATCATTATTGGTATGTGTCTGTGGTCAGATAAGAATTGCCTGACAGTGGGTGAGGCTGCAGTATCACACTGTAAAGTTCTCTCAGCATCACAATGAGATAGGAGCACGCTTTGATTGTTGTCTAGCCCCTGGTTCAACTTTATTGCCCGTCTGCTACATTGCACAATGTTTTCTCTGCTGGGTGAGAATAAAAAACTAATATATGGACACACATGTATGCATACACACTGCAGACTGTGGGCACATTTAGCACAGAATCTACAAGGGTGCAACAGCTGTGGTATTCAGACATGCAGACAGCTTCAGCTTTATCTGCAGACATTTTAAGAATGTCATGTCTGATACTTCTGCTGTCACTGTTGTCACAGCCAAACAATACTATTTATTTCAAATGTCTCAATTAACAATGATATAACCATGTGGAGATGCAGGCAAACATCACATTTGAAAATACGAAAATGTTTAGTACTTTTGATTAATAAAACTTGTACCAACAGAAACTTTAATGGGTTGTGCTTAGAATCTCTTTATATGTGTAAAGTGCATTTTAAGGCTCAATTCTCAATACAAGTCAAGCTGTTACCCTACTCATGCACATAAGTCCACGGTTTAATTTAGTTTAGTTTGGTTTAGATTATGAGAAGCAGGACATTCAAGCTCTGACTTTTCATTGTTCCATGTTTCCATTGTGGTTGTTGCATAGATGCAGAACATGATGCCAGCAACACACTTACTTTACTTTTAATGTTCATAGAAAGTGATATGAATGTCTAGCAGCACAGTACAGAAAGGGACATGTACCCCTGTTGGCATTAAATGAGAAACTCCAACCCTACATTAGTATGTTGGGATGCAAAAACTGTATAAACACTTTACATTACTTTATCTGCACATATATCATATAGACACAGACTGATTTTCTACATGGCCAGCGTAGACAAGGTGTTACATTTCCCCTTCAAGGGCTTTAAATTAAATATAAATTAACAACATCATGTTGTCTCTGTATGTAAATACAGCATTTCAAATTATGATGCATATGTCCATAAATAGCTACATGTATTGTGCATCATTTTATACATATTCATCCTGACAGACTTTGCATATGTGGAAATGTTGGAACTTTAAATAGAATTTAAAATATACTTTTGCAGCATGATGATTCACCCATGAGGGAATCCTGCAGGTTTAAAGAGGTTGTTAAAAGGAAACTGGACTTATTCCACAATGATTATACAGAATAAATGATTTTATTATAAAGTGCAAAAAGCCACAAACACTCTTCTCTGCTTCCTCATGTTTCTTCGTTACGGGGTGGTGGTGCTGCAGTCAACAATAGTGCACAAACTGATTCCAGTTGGGTTACAGCAGCTCTCTCCCTTTTCAACTGACTGAATTCAGTGTAGGTGTGATGTGGTTTTTCCAGCTGCTTTGAATGCGGTATGTTGAAATTAAAATAAGATAAGATAAGATAACTTTCTTCTTATTAATGAAATCATCAGCCTTTACAACACGTTTAGACACAAAACTTTTTTTCACATTTGTTGTGTTGCTTTAGACTTTTACCTGAATATTCCTGTGTTTCAGTTTCAATTCATCCCTTTTTACAGTATGTGAAGAACATTTACCACCACTGACCTTATACTAATATATATGTATTCTTGTAGTGTGTATCCACACCAGCCACTTGGCGGTTGGTCCACCTTTGTGATGTAGAGCAAAATATCATGAAAACAATTGGCTGGATTGCATTGAAAAGTTGACTATAGTGAGACAGAATGAACAAGCTGGTGGTTTTGACTCCATCCTCTTAGGAGCACACTTTTTAAAATTACATTCATTCTTTGTCAGCCATGAGATGTGTTGTGTAGTTCACATTTTGTCTAAAGGGTGCTATGCTAAATGGACAGGGTTCATCCTTTAGGAAGCCTAATTAAATCTCAAATATGTGTTCATTATCTGCCCTCGGTCCTTCTCCCCTTCTCTTTCTTTGCCTACCCGTGCCTTTCCAGTCCACGTCCTTTCTATTTTTCTCTGTCCAGTACCTCTCAGGTGCAGTGGGTGCTGGTGAAGGGGAGTTTACTTGTGCTTATCCGAGTGCTCCCCATGAATGACGATGATTTACAAGCCTTGCCAGTTAGTAATTGTAGCCTAATAGGGCCCTTGAATAGTATGATGAAGTAGGGAACCGCTGCTCCCCTACCTGCTGTTTTTAACAGTAATGCTGTGGTTAATATGCCAAGCACAGCCTGGCCAGGCAGCACAGCACACGTCTTCAGCTAGAGTTTGTCACTCATCCTGTGTGTGTGTGTGTGTGTGTGTTTGTACATGTATGAATTCAGAGGTATTCTCAATCAGGAGATTGTGTGGTTGATTCAGAATGATAAAACAAGTATATACTGCACTGCAACTGTTTCCTAAGTGCTATATTGTACTACTGAGTGTGCTGTGCATTGACACAAGAAAATTGAGGTACATTTAAAAGTACTAGCATGCACAGACAACCACTTGTGAGTTTAGATAGTTAAATTGATGGGGCAGTTTTCCCACAAGAGAAAAGGAGGCGATACTCACAGCTGGAAACAATGAATCGTAATTATGGACAGTAATGTAACAGCACTGAAGCAGTCGGGTAACCAACCAGGCAACGTTGTAACTGCCCCAGAGCCCCTGGAGTTCAGAGGACCCTGCAACATGTTTATGACTGAACTGGCATCTTGTTTCACTTCATTCATTCAACCTGTTCTTCTTGGGAGGGGGTTTATTCCTTTGCAGACAGATGCAAAGTGGTACAATAGTAATCTTCTGGAAGAAAGCAAATAGGCGTATTCCCCAAAATGTCAACCTATTAAGCAGTTATTTTTCCCTTATGCAGGTGAATAAAGCTCCATGCTCTGGAGACAGCTGGTAAAAAAAATACCTGGATAAACATTTTAAGTCACTATTTGTTTGATATTATGAGACTGGCTGTAGTGTCTCAAGGCCACACTAATTGATGGTAGTTGGTGCTTGCCTTGAATTATTTCCTGTTAGAACAAAACTGAAATTATACCATAATTATGTTTCTTTCTTAACACCATGTTTTTTTCTGACTCCTTTCACTTGTTTTCTGTGCCAACAAGATGAACATCTCACACTCTAGTCTCCTAGTCTAGTGTTCAAATAATCACAATTAGTCTTAAATATCTAATGATTGCTTTGGTTAACTTGTAAACAGTCCATGAGACCGATAATTTTTATTTGGAAGCAAAGCTGTGAGGGTTTTATCCAGCAGAAGTCACTGACATCTGTCAACATAAATAACAGCGCTACACTGATAGCCCATGATTACATGAAGGCAATTTCAGCCTGAACAATAGAGAAAGTGTTTTCTTTGCTTTTGAACTAATTTAACCAAAGGAGTATGCAGATGGTTATGTACAATCTTTCAGTGGTTAAATAAATAGAACATGGTCAGGGTGTATATTGATGGGAGAAATTTAGCGTGCAGTTGTTCAAGCTAAGTTACCTTAAACATAGAGGAAAGATAAAGGAAAGGAAAACTTAGCATGGACTTCTGGTTGGATTTCATTTGGGAAAGTTTGAAACTCTGTGAAGTAATGAGTTTAACAGAGCATGTCACCTTCAAACATGTGTTTGAATTAATCCCTGCTGTGTACAAAACACATTTTATTATTTTAATTTAACATTATTGGCACTTCTGCATATAATCTGTTAATTTCTTTAATATCAACATTTGATCAAATCACTCTCTTTGTAATGTCAGTCACAAAAGATGAAAATGATCGCCCAACTGTGTTCTACACAGCATTTTAGCATTTGTAGCTCATTCTTTTGGTTTTCCAGCATGTTTCCCTTGTGGTACACTCTCTTATCAACCTCTGGTAGCCCACAGTTTGCAGCAAACACACTAATAAACCCACTGTGGGAAACTGTTTGCAGACATTAGACCTATAGCCAGATCCAAGCCAGTGATAGTTTGATAGTACATCGCCACAACAGGTGGAGGCAGGAGTAGATGAAGACACTTTCGTCTTCGGTCTTTGTAATTATATATAGAGTAACGTTACTGTCTAAACCTGCTTTATAGTGTTTAACTTATTTAATGATTTAGCACTGTGCAAATAAAATTCAATTGAATTTGTTCATTTTCTGGCTGCTAGAGATAGCGTTTTGGACATTAGCCAGGCTGCTAGCAACTGTTACCGCAAGAAATAACCCTAAGAATCCCAAATTGAACACGAAACACTGGGTAATCATTGTGAAGTCGAGTGAATGTCACTCCGAGGTTCGTTTTTTATCCCTCTTCACCTTCTTGGTTGAGCTGGGTAGAGTTTCCACAGTTACTCCGGTGGTTCCACCGTCTGTCATTTCTGCTACCTGGGGATAGCCACCAATAGCTTCAGGAAAATAAAAGCCCTGTTCCTCTTCTGTTTTGTTGCACAGTGCAATGGTTGACCCACTTGCTTTTTGCTGTAAGTGGAGCCTTCTTTTCCCCGTCAGATTGTGCCCGGGGGCAGACAGAACTGCACAGTGAAAGCGAGGCTCATAGGAAACCAGTCTAAATGCCAATAGTGTCTTTATTTCATAGCCATCAACATTTACTCCATAATGAGAAGTTAATGCTAAATATTGCCTATTGTCACTTTAACCAATGCTTCAGTTAATTAGGTTAACTGGTTATGTAGTATAATGTTTTACTTTTGTTGAGCTCATTATTGACTGTGCAATCTTTTCAAATGATTATTTATGATGTGTCACCCATTGCACATTTTGAGTAGCTTTCACTCACATCACCATAATTAATACTTAGGTCATGTGATAACCTAAGTATTAAGGTTGTTCAGTTGTCATGGAGATCATGACAACTGAACAAATTCCATCTGCTTATAAATGCCATGAGATCCGGCTTAAAAATCCATAAAAATGTGTGCACAATGCTCCAGTCCATTTATGTTGTTCTAGTTACCGGCACTTTAACAGACCTTGAACACTGATTCAGTGCTTCAGTGTTCAGTGATATACCATAATACCAGACACCTCCCAGCCTGTCGGAAACAGCTATTTTCCATGGGCATTGTATAATGAATGGCAAATATTTTGCCATACTTTATACATACTTTCTATGTATATTTTTGAACACATTTAGCAGGTTATACAGCCAAATGTATTAAGTTAGGTATAGAGCTTCTCTTTCTGAACAATGGCTATTAAATGAGTCAATAAAGAAAAAAGCATATAATTAACTAACCCTGATTTATATGTTGCTTTCCACTGATCCATACCAGCTGGGCCCTGATTATAATTTGAATTATAGCATGGTCTAGGTAAATACTTGCTTCTGATTGGCTACAGCATGTCTATTAATTCTTGACAATGAACACCTACTAAGTGAAACTGTTTGTTCACCGTTCTAAATGAATGTGCTTTATATAATAAAGTATCAGCTTAATGAGTAACCATAGCAACAGAGATGCAGGAAAAGCCTCTGTTTTCAATTTCTCTACAACATTGAGTGTAGTCCTTCAGAGCCCCTGAACTTATAGAGACTTTGTAATCAGGAATGAATGGACTCCACTACACATACCTCCCTGTCGTCCATTCATTCCCAATAATGGACTCGTCTGCCATTATCCCTTACATGTGTACACATTGTAAGTACCAAAATGCTTAATATGGTAACAATTACATTGAACACAAAAACTAAAATCCATGAATGGGAATAATCCATCTTTAGAGTGGTGTACTATAGATACGTTGTAAAGGCAACACGAGTGAGAATTCATCCATTGCACCATAAATGTGAAATCTGGAGCCACCTGCATAATATTAGAATGACTACACTGATATTTGTTCAAATGTCAGCCCCAGTTTATCAGCAAACCAGTATGTCTGTCTAATGCTACCTCCTACTATGGCACCTCCCATGTCCAACCCACACCCTCCATGCCACCCCCAGAGCAGGTGAGAGTGCTATCAGGGCTAGCTGCCCACGGCACTAAGCTATCCATTCTGTCTGACTGCCTCTTGCCAAGGCTCGTTTTTATCTCAACCCCTTCCCAAGCTTCCCAGACGTGATAAACGAGAAGCGAAGGATAAAAAGATGGAGGGGGAGGGGACAAATGTGTGTGTGGCTCCAGAACTTGCTCTGCCAGCTTTTACCCACCTGCCTAGATAAGAGAGACACTGTAAATTAGCACGCGATAGGGGGGCTGTGAGTGTGTGTATGTGTGTGTGTGGATTGGTGGGGTTTGTGCACTCATTCAACCACGTACACACACACTTCCTCTCTTTGCTTTGCCGCAGGTATCACAGATAAAGATGTGTCATTGATGAATGGGATTTTATTTCCCATCAACCTTTGGGAAAGCGCATCCCAGCCACTAAATCATCAAATTAATAATGATAACACTGGGTAGCAGTTTTCATTTCTTCACACTATTTGTCTGCATAGTGCCGTATGCAAACTGTTTCTTTCTATCAGCACCTGTAGCGTGTTTTCTTCTTCACATCACAGCTTATCATGAATGCTAAGCTTCCACAAAATGTGGTGCATATGTTTAAACTTGTTTGTACCTTGTTTTAACATACTGGAGGGCAGTGAGCCCCTTCCACCAGCATGGAGGCAGACTTACAAGGAGAAAGTTCAGAAGTACATGCCCATCTTTGACTTATGATATGAGAAATACAACACCTTTCTAACACATAGTACTACAACTTAATTCATACTCGTCTATTTTTGGTACATTTCCTCTGGCAGTCATTTCCTTACTGTGTCATGATCTGGGTTTGGTTTTCGGTGTTTCCTGTTTTATTTTGTAGTTTCGAGTCCGTGTTCCTGTCTTTGTCTGGTTTCCCTCCTTTTTTGATTGCACTCACCTGTGTCTCGTCACTCACCTGTGTCTGATCCCCTCGTTTTCCCTGGCTTATATATAGCAGTTCCTTCCCTCTGTGTCTTGTCGGATCATTGTCGTTGTGTGCTATGCCTTGCCCCTTGCCCCTTGCCCCTTGCCCCTTGCCCCTTGCCCCTTGCCCCTTGCCCCTTGCCCCTTGCCCCTTGCTCGATTGCGCCTATCTTGTTTGCTCCCTGCTCTCTGCTCCTTGCCGCTTGCCACCAGCCACCTCCTTTTTTGGTTTTTACC
>JAVQJD010104022.1:0-113600 GCA_036023655.1 Nannoperca australis | reverse complement strand
ACACACACACACACACACACACACACACACACACACACACACACACACACTTATCCCTGTACTGCAGCCCTCTGCATATACAGTATGTGCGATCATGGGCGAGAGATTATATTACTATAACCTAGATATTCTAACCCCCCACAACCCACTGGGTTACGATGGAGGCGCTGCCTTTGGCAACACAATAACTGTAGCACCGCCAAAGCAGACTTTGCACTGGCCACTCAGTCAGTAGAACGTCAGCTCAAATGACAAATTAAATATGAATGTGCATGAACCACCGCCCTCCTTTCATAGCACACACACACACACACACACACACACACACACACACACACCACCCCTGTTTTCTTCCTTTTAATGACTGGGTGTATATGATGTGCTCATAATTTTTCTGGTTCAAATCCCTCTTACAACCCCCCCCCCCTCTCGTTCCTCATTCCTGTCACTCATTGCTCTGTTTTTCTTTCTAAAGAGCAGATGCACCATAAAAAGTACATCATTAAACTATAATACCTCTGACAGTACATTTTGCCTGAGTTGCGGTTGTTTTTCATGCAAAAAGTGCGTATTTAAATGATAATGTCCTCATCCTGCTGTGATTCTATTATGTGATGCCCTGATGACTGTGAGGAGGAGAAGGAGGGCAGCTCGAGGGCTGAGCTCAGGTTTGGACTCTCCAGACCCATGGATTGAAGGGGAAAAGGAGGAGGTGATGAGCTGGTGGGGCTTCCTCCCAATACTCAGTGTTGGAGCACTTGCGCCCCCTAGTGTACCTACTGGTCCTAGCTGTTTGATGCTGCAAGTTAAAAGACTCCAGCCTGCAGTTTCCTCTCTATTGACACAGAATTAAGAAAACATCTGAGTTTAAGGTGAAACACAAGAACAAACTTATGAAATCAGTACTTCATATGTTGATGTCGAATGAAGGAGGAATTAATCCTTTTTCCTTCTTTGATGGTGGTAAAAATAATTATGTGATCCTCTCCTGAGCCATGTACAGAAACATGGAGGTCGGTGTCAGCTACAGAACAGCACATTAAATCAAGTAGAGATTCGGGGTTTTGCATAAGCAGGGCTTAAATCTGGCTTGTGAAATCGAGGGAGAGCATAGTTTAGTAACCCTAATTCTTACTGCATCGAGAGACCCTGGCAAGAACAAAAGCTTTAAGGAAACTCTGGCAGTGCTCCTGTCCTCAACACACACACACACACACACACACACATATACAGAGAACAATACCACAACATTTATTTCCAAATTTGATCTTTTTCTATTTTTCTTCTTCATGCTGTATCATGTTTCACTTGCAATTTAGCCCATGCACATCAAATTTTGGGCTAACAAATGGAATAATGAAAAGCGGACTAAAATAACAGACTGCTGTTGTGACCTATAGCAAAATACTTGCTGCATATTCCCTTTAGAATATCCTGAGAACAAAGCCACACAGTGAACAAGCAGGAAGGACAGCATGAGACGTCCAACTCCAACTGACTTTCATTTATCTGTGTCTTTCTGATTACAGTACTACAGAGGTAACAGTAACAGGTAGAGCAGCAGTGCAATAAAGGAGCAGATGCTTACTTTGTACTGTGCAGTAAGCAGCCATGAGATGGCAGCAGATGCAAAGAGTAGCCCCATTCACAGGATCCCTGCCAGGAATAAGACATACCAGTAAAACCCTCCACAGGTGGGGCAAGAAACTCTTAATCACTCTATAGACCTCCATCATCCCCTACATCTGCATGACTGATGATGAAGTAATAAATGAAAAGGTGGGAAACCTATAAAGTTCATCAACTGAGTGCCACTGTCAATATACTGCGTGTGCTGTAAACTAACTCCATGACATTTTAAGTAAATTGTCAATATTACAATATATATTTTCCCTTAAAAGACAGCCAGGGTAAATACAATCTATTTTAGAAATAAGTAGGTTGATGAATATGGTGTGTGTTTAGTTTCCACTACACCTTTGATTATTACTGTGGTAGAGGACCCAATAAGTATTCCACACACATGTTCCTTTGAGCCACTTGGAGCGGCTACCTCCTGTAAGTGTAGCGCTCTGCAGTGCTATTTACAGCATTTACAGCAGGCCAAGGCAGAACCCAGACAAAGCAATAACACACGCTGCAGGAGTATCCCAGACTAATGAGCTTTGCCATGACACACACAGTTCAATGGAGCCTTGAAGACAAGAGATTGCATATGGGCCAAATATCCTAGTGGAGGAGACGAAAGTAAACACAGCTGAGACGCTGCCTGTATCTGGCTTTAGCAGCAGAGGGTGACGTGGAGCAAAGAGGATAGTGTTCAGGCCTGCAGCGAGAAAGGGATGCTTGGATAACTGAAAGGACCCTTGGTCACGTTCCAACCAAGGCAATTAAGTTGCAGCACTATGGGTGAAAAAACATTCTTCCCAATAAGTGGGAGAACATAACCCCGACAAGAGTTAACAGCCAAGCAGACAGACTCCAGGCGGTTTTTGAGCTGTTAAAAAGAATATGTGCAACTCAATAAACATGCCTCTGGGCAACAATATTCTTACACAAGCCATAGCAAATCCCAGCCGTTAATAAGGAGACGTATGCTTGAAATAATTTTGTTTGAGAGGCACTTAAAGTGCAACTAAAATCAACTCTCTGATTAGTATAAACCCTTTACAATTGGTGGACATTTACAGTTTGAAAACTCGACTGGTTTGATAATGCTTATCCTCATAAAAAATGGTACCAATCAGCTGTAGCAGCCATCATAAGTGCTATTACTGGTGAATGTTTTTGTTCACAGAATATAAGAAATTCTAAATTGTGCTAATCATCACATAATAATGACAATTTTAAAGACATTAAAGTCATTAATGAAATAAAAAATACAGTGGAAATAGCTCCAAGGACACTTGCACTTTTACTGTCATACAATTTTATTTTATTTTGAATAATCTTTTCAACATTTTGACCGTGAATGGAGTATCTTTTATGGTTCTGACAGTGTCTATCTTTCTTTGTAAACAAAGAAAGATAACAGTTCTATTAAGTTACACATTTTACTGAAGCTAAACATAACTGATGACAAAATATGATTCTTAACATTATTTGAGAATCCCTTGCAGGTTGTTACAGCACTGTTTCTAGTTGTTAAAGTGCTGGGAGAATAGGAGCTGTCAGCCCTGCCTTGCTTCACGGCACTAAACATATGCTGCTGAAAGCATTTGCTCTCTATACACAGCTCACTTTCTTATACACACACACACACACATCTGGAAATAAACACTCTTGTGCGTGCATACGCCTATGGAAAGGCCTCGAAGGCCCTGGAATGGATACAACACATGATAAACTTTATATTTTCTGACAAGGATAAATCTGAAAGGACTAGGATAAGCACCAAAGGAAACACTCTTTATGTTTTCTGAAACATATAACCAACTGCATCAGCCACACTTTTGACCATGCATAAACTTTAAGCATTTACTATTTAAGTATTTGATTCAACTTGCAAAGACTTAAAATTTGATTCATTACAGTAAGAATTTTGCCATTGTTTTATCAACTCGTGTTGTCATCGACACTATCTTTATCACAGCATCCATATCTGTTGTTTCTTGTCTGGGTCGGATTTCCAGACAACATATCTCGAGAATGTGTCACGTCACAGATCTTGGATGTCTCGGGTGTCTTGGAATGCGCCACCAAGAAAGACTTCGCAAAACAGTCTCTGTATTTCCAATGTTAACATAACTTTGAAAGTTCACTGATTGATAGTTAATTTTCATTCCTGGAAAGTGAGAAATCTTTCTGGAACTCAAAGAATGCTGGGGGAAATAGTCTGCCGCAATGTATCGTATAAGAAATTCACAGTTGAACAATGAAAAAACACTAGTATAGTCCTTGAAACTCCAGTCTGTTTTGTGAGCCTGTCAGCTCATTAGCCTCTTATCTGAGGAAGGGCTGATACAGAGGGTCAGGATGGCCCTGACCACAGAGAGGTGTTTTTCTGTTGGACTGATAGATGAGGATGTCTCCGATCCAAGGCTGGGCGCCCGGAGGGGGGCCGATGACCACCCTTGGTTCAGATATTTGAAGCGATACAAACATGTCTCAAACATTGTCTTGATACCAAGGTCACTGGGAGTCTCCAAGTCAAACTATTCAAAGTATTCAGAGATTCACTCTATTCTTCAAGCGAGTCACTCCAACTGTTTTCCCTGGTCTTTTACTTTCAACCCCGCAAATCGATCTCTTTGAGTTCAACAGCCTTAAAGGAGTCAAAGAGTCAGAAAACCTGCAGGGCTTTGAAAGAGGGCCAAAAGAAGAAAGCCCTGTCCCAACATGCGAGTTCCTTTGACTGTCAGCTGTCAATCAGAAAGGGTGCCTGTGCAAACAGTCCAGTGGGCAACGCTAGGATAAGATGTGCAGAAATAAAGGATTTATGTCTAGTGGCCACTTATCCACCAGCAAGCCGGATAATATTGAGCATACAGCTTCTCACTTAATAGGAATGGCACCTACCCTCTCTGGAACAGAAGGCTAAAGAGCCAGAAGTTACAGGCCATAACCCTCCAATCCTGATTACTGCACACACTGACCTCCCAAACCAGACAGCAGATAATTGCATCCTCTCGCATTTGAAAGTCACATTAAAGGGCTGATAATGGAGTCCTGGCTCAGAAAGAAGCAGCTCACTGGTGCGGAGAAGAGGAACAACGGACCTGTCTTTGGCCAGGGAAGGAAATTGGTATCTGCTCGATTCATAGCGAAGCCTACAAAAGATGTCCTCTCCACTGGCGTGCATTGTTAATGGTGTGTTGCTTTTGAAAAGGGCCAAACTACCTGTTCCTTATTAAACAGGGCTGCTTGAGGAATATGCCAGGGTGAAGATAATAGGGTCTGTCGATGATAAGACCCATGCAGCTCATAGCAGAATGTGCTATTCATGTGCTATCAAGCAGCGCGACGGAGCACTGAGAAAAATGTCCTCTCTGACAATGTCGATGTCTCCTTCCCCCATCATTCTTTTTATGTTGTCATTTTAACCTTTTTATTTTCAGGTTAAAATGACAACAAATGAATTAAAGGGCAAAGGAATACATGAAGCGAAAATCTAAAGTATTCACAGAACAAAAACAGAAGAACGACGCATGAAGAACGACATTGTCAAAGCAGAAAAAGCAAGGGGGTAAGTAATAAAAGTAACAATGGCTCCATTGCAATAAGTAAATTATACATGTGTTTGTAAATCTGTGGCGTGCCAATATATAGAGTATATTTATTTTCTTTCCTTATATTCTATATGTCTATATGCACCAATTAAAAAAGTGTCCCAGTAAGCCATGTCGTTAAGTGAGCATACATAACATCTATGTTATGTATCATGCTGTGAACAGGGTCTATAGGGTATAATGGCAACGACAAAAGTCGCAGAAAGGAAATTTCACTTTCGTTATTACCCTGTAGTCTGAACCCCAAAGAAAGTTCAGCAGTAATGCTGCCGTCTCAGCTAGGTCCACAGGCTGTGTTGCATTCTCCTCTTTCGAGTGGTTGTTTGCGTCGGCTAGCACGTGGAGGACGGTTAGCCCGTATAGCAGCTAATGAGATCCCCAAGGAAACCAACGCTGAGCAGGTCACAGACTGTCGCAAGCATCATGCATGACCTTTGACCTCACCACTACCCTTATGCTTGCCACACAATCTTGAGAAAGTCTAGAATTTTACATGTGAGTTTATATTTTAAAGGGTCATGCACAGGTGCATACATTTTGAACACATACACAGTCTGAAGTTGTGTAGCACTGCAGGCTGCAGTGATATAGTGGGTTAATTGGCACTATTAAACAAACAAATAAATGTTTTTTATTATATAAAAGGCAAAGGAGAAGATTTACATGCAAAATAATATATAGCATATAAGCCATTGTTGCATGGAAATTATATCCCAACCTAATTGTGCCAGAAGCACAGTGGCTTGCAGCTCCACTATCCATTACACCTTTGTACTGTGTGTGTGTGTGTGTGTGTGTGTGTGTGTGTGTGTGTGTGTGTGTTCCTTGTATTTATTACACCTGCATAAGAGAGAATGCTTCAGATGTTATTTGGTCTTATGAGATAAACTGTTTAACCAACTATGTAGCAATAGAATTTACTCTTTTTTTCACAAAGTTGAACAGGACACATGAAGACAAAGCACTGGAAGGCAGTTGGGTGCGCTTACCTGCAATTATATATTTGTGGGCTTCAGAAGGCAAAGTGGGAAAGAGAGAAAGAAAGAAAGACAATTAGTGAAAGTGAAAGGAAGATTGAAAAAATACATACGACATCTGAATGTGCAAAACTTTGGGGAAAAGAGGAGGGCTGATGCAGAAAAAGACCGGATGTGGCTTGGATAGATGAATGACAGGAAGTAGATGAAGGAGGATGATGTGGAGGAGAGGGGAACCCGGACCAGTCTGTTTCACAAGTAATAATCAGTGTCACTGCATGTGAATATCACATTTTGCCCCCCTTAAATATATACAATCACTTCCATCTTCCATCTACAGTATTTTAAATATTGCTGATGTGAAGAAATGCAAAACAGGATGACAAAAGGGATAAAAGTTGCACAAAACCTTGGAAACTTTAGGTAGGTTGAATTCAATGGCAAAAAAAAAGCCCAGCACCAACAAAGTACTACAATTATAAAAATGGTATACCTGAACAAACCCACCCACCTCAAACACAACAAACAAAGATTCACCACAGATTCATCTCCTCTATCTCACACACACACACACACACACAAAGGCCGACACAGGCCAGTCCATCTGCTATTTGCCCAGCTGACGCAGAATGATTGTGAGCAGAGTTGACAAGGCATATGAGAGGCTCATTCATAAAAGATGGGCTGGGCTGGGCAGAAACTGGGAGCTCTTTACAAGAAAATAACACACAAACCACAGAGATCCCTTCATCGATTATTAACCAGGCACACATTCTGTCCATGTCCTGCATGACCAGTCACCTAGATCCTTCTGCAAAGAGATACATACTGGCTTCAAATCAAATAATGGCATTTTACATAAAATGCTGCTTAAATGCTACTGTTTGGGGATTTTGACATTTGTACCGACACAAACCAACAGACTTAGAAGTCTGGCAGAGACACGTGAGGAGGTAGAGTTACAATCAGATTGTGTGTATGGCACGGTGTGGAGGGAGGGGAGAGGGGGTTTAAGTTGTCAAAAGTATAATTCTATCATTACTTACTGACAGACATTTTGAAGCTGTACCAGTACTCGCTTTCCAATCTGTGAAATGTTGTCTTTTCTCAAGGTACCTACACACACTGCACTGTTTTTCACTGTTAGCTAGTTTGCTAAAGATGATTGCTGCGGCTAAAGCGGCAACAACTCCCAGTCTCACTTTAACATCACCAGAACATTAAATGTCCAAGTAAACAATTTTTGTGAAAGATACGTGGTATGCTGTTGTTGGACCAGTAAGCTAACGTTAACATGGAGCTAAAGTAATTCAATTAGCAGGGGCTTCAATGTGCTACTTAGCTTAGCTATGGCTGTTTACTCAAATTAGTGTGTTGTTTAGTAGTTGTTTGCCATAATGTAGAAATCTAAAAAGGTGGCTTTTAAGCCTTGTAGCCCGTGCTGTTGTTGGTTATTACAGTGTTTCAAGCAAGTAAATTGATAGAAACTGGTTTGGCATTTATTTGATGTTATATGGTAACAAAGCTTTAAAACATAAAAAATATGTTTAACAAGAATTGTGTCGCGGTTGGACGTTTCTAACCTAGGCTAATCTACTGTGAAATAACCCGCTGCTTTCTCCAGCTAGTCAAAATGGCCACCATCCAGGCATGGGCCTGTTTTATTTAAAGTTATTCAACCACCACCCCAACAGCAGCCATCTACCAAAAAATCCAGTAGACGTTCCGCACAATAACCTCATACCCTGACAAAACAGGTGTTTGGATGGGTTTTGTCCCAGGGCGGGTATTAGCCGGGTGTCAGCTCTCCTCCTCTCTTCCACCCTCTAGCATTTTTTCTCGTCCTGCTTTCGCTGCCCTTGTCTTGATCCTCATTATTCCGCACTGGGGTCTTTGGGGGAGCAAACAGTCTATTATCCAAAGATGGAGCTTAAGACAACTTAAAGCTCTGGAGGAGTGGCTATTTATTTAGGTTGAAAGACAGAGAGAGAAGGAGTGTGTGTCTGGCCTGGCATTCCCATATCACTTAGGCTAATGTGATTAAGGGTGAGCGAGAGGGGGAGTTAATTTAGCTCAGAGTGTGTTGGTTCTAAGTGATTCATGTCAGGGAGACATGAGGGGGGAGAGAGAGGGATGTGGCCGGTCACAGGACTTCCTCAAACACACACGTATGCACAATCAAGTAAGAATGGGGGTGTGTGTGCAAGCTTGTTTTTAGTGCCTGGTACCAAAATTAGTACACATGAATGCACACACACAAATGCTCTTTGGTACCACCCAAGGTCAGAAATAAATTCCCTTTATTAAATTTCACCTTACTCACATATTCTTTTAATTTAGCTGCCAAAGCTCTCATTAATGCAGCTCCAAACCCCTGTGAGCTACCTTGGGGAATTCAGGAGTGATTCTCTCCTGTTTGTGCTGTGAGAAAGAGTACAAAATGAAAAAGATTATTTCAAACATGTGTTATCATTAACTATTGACATCAAATGTTAAAAGAAAATACTTAACCACAGCTGCCCTCGTCTCTCCATCCACCATGGTAGCATAAATTAAGAATGGCATTTGTTTTAGACGGATGTCAACTTTGGAACAGCACAATACAAACTTTTGTTATTGCAGGATTTCAGAGGCTGCCAAGTGACTACCTATCATCCAGGGTATTGCCCTACACAAATGTTCAATATGTGATCTTTTCTGATCGTCAAAACCAAACAAAAGAATCTATGTATGTTGGGGGAAACAGTCCCTATTTGTGGGGTGTCTAGTCAAGGCCTGTTCCAAACTAAAAAGGAAAACACTTTAAAAACTGGTTTAGGTTTATTTGGGCAGCTGGGTTTTTGCTATAGAGGGTAGAGGTGGACAGCAGTGTGTGAGTGCATGTGTGTGAACAGGGCCTCAAACATGGCAGATGGACCCATTGGACTCTGAATGGGCTTTTTGCATATTGCCACCCACACACACATTATATGGATAGACACAGCATGTCAGTGACACTTCAAACTAAGCTCTCAAACAGCTAAGAAAAAGATCTGGTCATAACACGCAGCACTTTGGCATTAAAAGGCAAACGTAGTGTGTCACACATCATACATGCAGCTTTTTCTCTTAAGGCTGTTAACTGTAAATATGAACACATCTGAAGACTCCTGTTAAAATGTGTGTGTTTGTAACAGGGGAAGGGGGTCTTTGTTTGCAACTCAGTGGTATGCTGACTGCTAAAAAGACACCCCCCTCCTCTAAGAATACTGTTCCCTGTCAAAAGGACCCCCCACTCCCCCAAAAAAGGAAGGATTTTACAGACAGGAAGAAAAATGTGTCATCCCTCCCTCCCCTGTCTAGTTCTATTGTACACTTTTAAATACCTCCCTCTGTTTTCACATTGGTCAAGGCTTCAAGTGGGAAAATCAGTATTTGCAGAACAGTGGCAGTAAGTCAGTCTGTGACTGCAATAATGAACCTGCTTCAAATGCTTAATAACAGTCATTAGGGGTGTAAGGAAATATCAATACACTTGAGTATCGTGATATTATGTTTTATGAAACTGTATAGATTCTCAAAAACGTGGTATTGATTTTTAATTAAAAGTTTATATGCAAAGATCCTTTTAGATCCTGTTAGATGGTGTAACCATAGCAACGCATCACATAAACGGGCATACATACTACAACATTATGTGAACATTTAAAGCAGGTTTTAAAATATATATCATTTGTATATATATATATATATATATATATATATATATATACTGTCAGTTTACAGTTTTTTCTTTCTTGATTCGTTTACCTCAAGAATCACTTTACTGATATAGGCAAATGTTCATTCCTTTGCTCAGATTGAACAAAAAGTAGTGCTGTGATGCTGGATGTTACAGACTGTGATAAATACAACTGCAGATCCCACTGTTTTGATTGCACAAAAAAACTCTCCGATGACTCAGAATCTATGCGTATGGTGGTGTGTTTTCCTAAAATTAGTTTTTTGGTGATAATACGAGTCATAATTGTGAAAGATCATTACAAAGTTAACCACTTTTTCACAGACTGGCTTCCAGTTGTAAGCTAGTAGTGGACATGATCAGGAGGAATGAAAGCAGCCTTTTCCCATGGTGATTCAAAAAGGATGTATGGGAGCTTCAGACAACATGTGTGAGTCTGGACTGGAGAGTCTTTAGGTCATCCACAAACAGGGCCAAGTACTGGGAAAGCAGCGGGGGATTTCGATCAACTACTGCATTTTCTCACACACAGGACACTGTGGGTTGTTAAAAGTCCTATCAGTTTCCAGCTGTGAAGAGTATACAACTCTTTCAACACCCCCTCCTTTTCTCCACCACTTGAATAAATAGAGGCTGAGAATGGGGCCGGAGGGTGAGACAAGAAAAGGAGGGAAGGATCCTTTTGGTACTTGTTTACCTCATGCAACACATCCTTCATGCCGCCCCAATTTATGTGGCCTTGACGGACTTTGCCAAACAACTGTTCACCAGAAGCAAAAAAAAAATCTTCATTGTGGTGGATTTGCATCAACTGAGGGGAATTACGGCTTGAGCTGAGGCCACTAGGATTCACCATCTCAGCCTGTCCTCATGTTGGCACCATTTGGTGTTCTTATTAATAGATATTCTAGATATGGTGGCTGAGGTGAGTTGGCCCAGGGTGTCAAGCACGTAAGCATGTTTCCCTGCAAGAGACACAGATTAGAAGTGTGGAACTGTCCATAAAGAACTGGCGAGCACAGCGGCCACTTACATTTTGTAATGTGTTATTTGCATATGCAGCGCAGTGGCCCTGTGATTATATATAAGAGAAAATAGAAATGCAAAGAGGGTTTCCTTTCACTCAAGCAGAATCATTTCACAATAGTGTAATTTCACACCACACAAATCTGCAGCTCCTCTGTGGGCCTGGGCCTGCCTTGATTCATTTATTGTGAGAGAAGAGATTAAGCAACCCAATGCAGACACCAAGATAGACAAACAGGAAAGACTGAAAAAGCCACAGCTGTTATGATCTAAATTGTCATTGCTTTATTTTTGCATTCATACAATGAATAAAAGCATTTGAATCTCCAAACGCCTCAAAACCTCCTCTCTGTTAGTGTTATCCTTATTTTCACAAGGCAGCTGTGGACCCTTCCTCCCACTCCCAGTCTGACATTCTACGTCTGTCTGCATGCAGGCAGTGCAGTAGTCTACTGCTTTGCTGTTTGTGTTGAAAAGTCAAAGGTGGGAGCTGCTGTGATATGAAGGGGCTCCGTGTTAGTGCCACTCCTCTGTGGTCCATTTACACCAAACCATGCAACTGATGGCATTATAGGAAGGCTCGAAGGCTGACAGTCCCCACGTTCCTGACATTCCAACTTTGGCAAGAGGTGACTTTCTCCTTAAACCTTCACACTGCACAGCCTCAGGTAGTGTAGCCTCAAAGCTAAAGCTAAATCTGAAATCTGAACACAAAATCTGGAAATCAGTCCTTCGCCATTGTTGTTGGTCAGCAGGTAGCCTTTATGAAAGGTACCCACTTTGAAATTACAATTTAATTCCCATTCAGTTCCCTGAGACAGCTAACAGAACAATATGTAAATGACAAAAACTGAACTGGGAGTGTGACTTGAAACAGTATGAGACCATCAGTTTGGACACTTTTCTTTATACTGAAGTTCTCAAATTTATGAGCCTTAAATATGCACAGGTCTGAATATATTTTTTACACAATTTTGCACAAGAACAACCTAATCTTGGCGAGGCAACAACATGATAGGGTAGAATTATAATGTTGTATCTGTTTACAGGGACACTAAATCTAAAGCTTTGGTGGATTTGGGTGGAATAAAGATCCAGATCCTATCATTCACCATGATCTGATGGCCTTTGTTGTTACGGGGTATCCAGTGGTCATGAATCAGATAATGAACCAAATACGTGGACTAGGTTGATTGAGAAATTATACCAAACTCATCCAACTAACAAGCTCCTAACATTGTATTTGTTCAGTTTTGGACACAATTTTTCATTGGTCAAATGCTCATTTCTGATTGTTAAATTTCATAAGAAGTTTTTTTCCATCATACAAACAACATTCAAAAAGCATCAGAAACAAAAGGATTTACTTACCAGCTTGGTTTTGCGTGAAAATCTTGCATGTAAATCTGCACTTGGTGTGAAAAAACTTTTAGTGTAGACATGGCCTCAGACACTCTGACTGGAACAATCAATCAATTAAAAAACCACTAGCCACAAGTTCAAAGAGTTCAAAAAGTTTAATGAAACCTGGCTTTTAAGAGGACACTATATCAGTCCAAAAAGTGCCATCTAACATTGAGCTTGTCAAGTGTTCTCCAAGACACATTCATCAAACCATCCATAAAGCAGTGAGTCCAGTCTGGCTTCCCAGTGCCGCCGATTACATCACTCAATCCTCTGCCTAACCCCCCTTTTAGTATATGGTGTACCACCCACCGCCTCTTCCCTTTTAATTTCCACCCTTATCAGAAACACAGACCTTTTAGTGAAACAGGCAGATCCATTAATGCGTCATAAAGCTCCAACTATTAGAGGAAATGGCATTTAATTTGGCCAATTAACAAGCTTGTAAATTCATCAGGTGAGAGAGAGATTCATGGAATTAGAGAGAAAGCATGAGAGTGAGGGAAATGAGGGGAAGACAGGGATCATCAGCTATCCTACGATCAACTTTGGATCCTCTACAGGGGTTTAATTATCAATAACACACATAAACAGGGAACCAGAACATTTGGTTCGAATTGGGCAGAACCCTTTGATCTATTCATGACAGACGAGAGATCTGAACTGATGATGAATGCAGGCAGAAGTTATTAGCCGGCAGGTAGAGGTTATGTAGAGGACGGTAATTGAGAAGTGTAACGTCCTTGGCTACTAAGGGGTGCAGGCACTTGGCAGATGAGGGATATTATAATTTGATACATGTCCGCCCACTAGCAGAGAGGACGGCGAGATCAGTGTACTGGTTAATGAAGGAGCCGCCTGGTGTATTTAAAAGCCAAATGTCTATTGACGGTCCAGTCAGGATTCGTATTGAAGCAAATTGGGCAAGAAAGGCCACCACAACCATAACTGAAGACATGGCGCTACAAGGAAACTGGAGTCTTTCGCCAGATAAGATAATGGTGGGTTGTAAAGAGATAAGCACTCAGCATTCTTCACCAACTCACACTAAAGCAATGACCTTTAATAGGCATTTAATCTACTTACCACGACGTCCTGCAAACCTAAAGGGCAGAAGCTGTGCATCTCCAGACCTGACTTAAGAGTTCTTGCTAAACATGCATGACTGACATTAAAGTGAATCTACAACATTTCTGACAATTCACTGATAGTCCTATGTATAAATGCAAAACTGCAAAAGTGGTTTCCTGCTTTTCACATGTGAGGATTTGCTGCTTTTCTCGGTTTTGAGAAATGTGAACATGTCAGCTTGGGCTGTGGAAAATTATTCTGATATTTTGTGGACCAAACATTGAACAGAATAACTAAATGATCGACAGATTAACCACGAATGAAAATACACAATACCTAAGATTTATGTCACTCAGTTTAAGCGTTCCCTTGAAAATACAAGATTTATAATATTTTTTCTCAGTGTTTGTCAGTGTAGGATGGTTTAACTAGTACTACTGTATGTTTAAAGACTTTTCTCAAATTGGTATTTGATAGTTGTGCCTTGTTTCAAGATACTCACAAAACGTATATTGACTACTAACATGAGAAACTGAAGTTGAAATTAACATCTTTCTCTGAGCACGAATGTACAAGACAAACTGAAGTTTAATAGCAGGTATTGTTTCTACTTTCAATGAATGCACTGCCGCTCTAGCCAACATGTAATTAATATCCATAAATGTCAGGGTCTTCAGCTATTAGACATTGTCTCTCTATTCTCCAATGGAAAAACAGAATGGGATGTGGACAAAGCTGCTGTTTTTGTCTTGTGTGGGCTAAGATAAAGCACCCAGTGAAAAGGTTGCCATCCATCTTCATCCGCCTGGCATGTGCTTTAGTTACTTCCGCCCTCAATGTCTTTTTCTGCTCTGTGTGTGTATGTGTGTGTGTTACAGGTTGCATCGAGGTTAATGAAGTGCATCAACCTCTCTTCCTCCCCAAAATGAAAGAGACTTCATTAAGCAGTCACTGCCTTTCAGTCTTGGTAATACACACATACACACAGAGACACCCGGGCACGGCATTCATATGTGTACACTCAGGACAATGATAGAGGTGCCTGCACATGTCCACAGACATATTCTGTCAGTCCTGCCAATAAGGCCCTGATGCAAAATTCCACACATTTCCATTTCCTCTGCTAAACCAGAAACAAAAAATGTCCTCGCCAGGTTTATTTTCCACTCCACCGAGGATTGTTGATCAAGCTGTCAAGCCTTTAAATTACCTGACTGTCCATGTCTTGAATTCACCTCCCTAAATGCCAGGATTTCCATGACCATTGGGGAGTATTTTCAATGCTTTCTTTTTCTTTTCTCAGCAGTTCGTTGGGTCAGTCCGACCATGAGTGGTGTTGAACGTATTAAAGAAAGTAGAATAGTAGGAGGAACCTGTTGCAGTGGTGATATCAGCATCATATACTGATGTCCTGTTTCTCTTTTCCTCTCCCTCATCAATGTCTTTCTTTCACCCCTGTCCTTTACACTCTCTCCACCCCTTCCGCTTTCTCTCTACATCCTTTCATCTCAACCTCCCACGCATTTCAGGTCACCGGGGAAGCAATCATCTTAAGTGTTCTGGCTGACAATGAGAGCTGATGAGAAACCTTCCTGCGAGTGTTGGCTGGCTAAGGTAAGCTCCTGATCCACCCTGCTCTGCATACAAATACAGAAAGCCCATCCATGCCTTCTCTTTTCCTCCTTTTTATTCTGAAAGTTTCCACTTAATTATAAATCCCTACAGCAGACAAACAAAAATCATTTCTTCACCTTAAAACTGAGGTCCATCAACATCTAAAACTACAAAGGAAGAACTAATTTTCCTACTTAATGTTATCAAGAAACTTTTTTTGTATAAGAAATTGAAATTGGTCCATTGCATTTCCCGTTTAATCCAAAAATAGGTCACATGGTTAAGGTCAGTGTCTATGTCAATGTCAGCACACATCCCTCACTCTAATCTTTCTCCAGCCCCCTTTTGAAGAGCGGTTCGTTATATGTGATAGAAAGTATCAGCTACAAAGGCGAGACATCGCTGACTCGGCACACGTTTCCTATAATCCCCAGGGCTCTGCACATTGGTTCAGCCATTTCATCTAAAACAAAGGGCAGCAGAGGTTGCCACAAGCAGGAGAATCAACTAAATCTAACCCAATCTAAGAAGGTGGAAAGGAACTTTGCTCCGACAGCTGCTGAGCAGTCTGGCCTTCAGATGATTGATTTGTTTGATTTTACATTAACAGTCTTCGTTCATCCATTCAAACCAGCTGTTGGAATTCCAAACTACCACAAGCAGAAATCTGTTGCCTCCAAACTGCTCCGAGCATGACTTCACACGCAGACAAGTCTCTGCACAGCCCAGATCCTCAACACTAAAGAAACCTACAAGCATTACACATGAATAATGACTCCACTGACAACTGTGGTCGGCGGAGGATGTGACTTGGTAAAAACTAATGAAATGTATGACAGCTTGACGATTCCTGCCGACTGTATCTTGATGAACTTATAGTTACTTGAAGCTGGCATCCTCTTGACATCATGAATCAATCTTGGCGCTCTGACATGTGTCATTAAACGTTAAGCTGAGCTAAGCTGAGCTTCAGTATTTCTTTTGCTATGCATTACTATTATATTGTTATACCGTTGGATCAAATAACACAAAAGAGAGTTGTAGAGTTGTCTGCCAGCTGATTGATATCTTGTGTTCTCTAGAGAAGCAAGCGTAGCTGCAGTGGCAGTCGAACTGAATTACAGTTTTTACAGTAGCCATTTTACACTCAGCAGCACTGGTGCAACAGAAAGGACCCTGGACAAGAGACTAAATGAACAGCGGAAACAGACACCATCAATTGTCTGTGATGACCAGACCAAAGCAGGTCGCGGCATGGACCAGCAGCCAGTGGATCGCTGGAGAGAGATCAAGAAGGTCTTTCACATCTGCTGAAGACCGTCTTTTAACAGAGACAGGGATTATGATCCCTAAATATCATGTGACAAACCTTCCATGACAACTCAGCAAACTCTAAATGCTGATGAAGACTGTGTGATGCGGTTAAAAGCAGTGGGAAAGGCAGTAAATTTAATCAAGATAATTTTTTCTTTCTTAAAACAGTTTCAGTGCTTGTGAAGGCATAGATGTTTGGAATAACCACAATCGCTTTTTGCCCGTCTGACGGATGAAGGTAGCCAATGTGGATGTGGTTTGAGAAACAATTGTAATGTTGCTTTTTTCCAACCTCCACAACATAAATATGAAAGTACTGTGTAATAATTAAACCCTCACTGGTTTTACTTTTAAGGATTTTCTATTTTAAAATAGAACAACTTATAATACATGACTTCTTGCACTGTAATCAGATAAAATACAACAAGTATTTAAGGTGAAAGGCTTTAGGGCAGTGTAATGACTAATAATAATCTGAAAACATGTCTTAACCACAGAGCTAATGTTAGGCGTTATAACCAAAACACATTTCAAATCAAAATTGCTAAGTTGCTAAATTGCCACAAAAAAAAGCTTTCTCCCTTTTGGGTTTTAGGACTCCAAACCAGACCACTCTATTAGCAAACGTGGCCAGCCTCTTGTATAATAGGCCAGGAGAGTGGTGTATAATCAGTCTAATTGGCTCTGGGTGGATTTAATGACATCACAGAATAGTCATGTCACGAACCACTAATTAAATGCTGTAATCAACATGCTGCCTCATATACTGAGCCTCTGATGCGATGTTCAACAGCCATGCCTGGGGGTTAGAAAGGGGAGGGTGTGTGTGCAAGTACTTATGCAGCTCTGTGAGTGTTTGAGTGTGTGTGTGTTTGTGTGTGTGTGTGTGTGTGTGTGTGTGTGTGTGTGTGTGTGTGTGTGCGCCCTTGACACTTTGATCTGTAGCAGGTGTGTGCACGCAGGCTCCATCTGATCCAGTCGTATAGATCCAATGGCTGAAAGCCTGGGGACGTTTCATTAGTAAGAGGATGTGCTCTGTCGCTGTGTGTGGCGCTGATGGCTCTGGGATTGATGAGGTTCTGGTCGTCTTACAGTTGGTGTTGGGGATGTTGGAGTAGAGCCACTATTCATTCCAGGGCTGCAAATAAGTACATTTACCCATTGAGTGTTTTGATTAATCAATTAATAGTTTAAGCTATAGAATGCCAAAATATAGTCATATTAAAAAAAAATCCTTTATTATAAAAATAGCTTGTTCTGTCTTATCAAAAGACCAAAAAAAAGAAGAAAAAAATGCTGATTTGAAAGCAGAAAATTGTCTCACTGGAGAATCAGAAATGGTTTTTTATATCAGGAAAATATAAGAAGGACGATTTAGCATCCTACTGTACCCCACATGGCTGGAAATAATCTCTCAGTTTCTTCTGGCCTAAATAAAACCTGCAAAGAGATTACATGTGTGCTGTGGTGGTTGGCCCTCTTACAATAGAAAGATTGTTTTCTAGATTGCTTTTGTTATGAACTTTTCTTAAGAAAAAGAGCCCATTGAGTCTGTATGAAATAAAAGCAGGATAAGGTGTAAACCCAGATTAATAAAGAAACTGATCAACTTTCTTGCTTCTCCAGTTTCTAGCCACCAAACTTCAACAACTCCTAGGGATTTAAAAAGAAACAGCATTTCTGGAGCGCCCAATGAATCCTTAAATGCCAATGGTGGCAATTCAGTAAAGATCCAGAGCTGGCCTCAAGCCGCAGTGTTTTGCAGGCCAGCAGCAGCTGACCCAGGAATAGCAGAAATCTACTTGTCTCTACCGGCTACACTTCCAGCTGTTTGAAAAGCGAGAAAGAGAGAGAAAGAGAGAGAGAGAGAGAGAGAGAGAGAGAGAGAGAGAGAGAGAGAGAGAGAGAGAGAGAGAGAGAGAGAGAGAGACACTCACAGAAAGTGGTGTCCCTGTGGGAATACTTATATCTCGAGCCATTTACCATCTGAGTTTACTTTAAGGGTCATTTCCCCAATGGCAATCCTTAAAGTGAGAGTTCTTATGTGATGCAGTAACCATGGATGTAACAGTCCTGACTGATGTGCATTACTTTGCGAGGTGACATCTGTAGCCTCTAAAACTAATGCTTTAACATTACCAAACGTATCCATCATAATGGCAGTAGCACACTTGTAAAGCTGCAATACAGTATAGAACCAAAGTTCCGGGGGCTGTTTTTACTACATTTCCCAAAGTCCTCAGCTTAAATACAGCCACTGGCCCAACTTGGCTTACTGTGGCATGGGAATGAGGGCTTGGCTACAAAATCTGCTTCACACAGATAATTCAATTATTAATTAAGGACAGGGGTTAGAGGAAGGATGTGGGAGGATAGTCGGGGTGTGTGTTTGTGTGTGTGTGAGTGTGTGTACATGTTGGGTGAGAACTCCAAAGAACTCCTAATACAGAGGCACACACAGGGCCAGAGAGCCCTGTTGCCCTAGAATTTTTGGGCTTCCTTCCAGTTTCAGCAACTCGCTCCCATCTGCCCGGCGCGCTGAGCACCCAACAATGGCCACCTATGTTCCCACAGGGAGAGCAAGAGACACTCCGCTAGGACCCTGCTCTGCACACACACGCACACACACACACACACACACACACACACGCACACAGTTTCCAGCCAGCCATAAACTCTCCCAATATGACGTAACTTGGCAGAAAACTGTGAATGAGGAAAACAGAGAGATGGCTCCAAACACACACACACACACAAACTAACACCTCCCTCCATACCCAGTCATTCACGAGGTGAGAGCTTTTTTATAGACTAGCCACAATAAAGAATACAGACAACAACACCATTGTAACCACCGCTGGTATTTTGTGTGGAGTTGGAGTGAGCAGGATGCTCAGGTTCTCTGTTACGCTCATGTCTTTGACTCAACAGCAGACATAAAGCAAAGTGAAAGGGGAGCCTTCAAACTTTGAGAAAGAGGAGAAGTGGAATTCATGGCAGGATATATCTCTGCTGCAGCCATCTGGTTAAGCCATTCTGTGAGTTCAGGAGTTAGGTTACAGACTAAGTGCCCACAGGGGGGACAATGGAGAAATTACAATCCATCTATCTGCTAAAACAGAAAGAGTCGAGCTGCAGCGAAGAGCAGACAGAATGTAAAGGGGACAAGGACCCACTAAAAACACTATGATAAACAATATGTCATTATTATGTGAGTTGTTTTTTTCTTGAAACCCTCCAGGGAGGTTGGAGGTCAGGAGCTGTCACAGATCAGCAGGAGGACATCTCACTCAGGGACACTTCAGCAGGGTGTATAGTTGATGACAGGAAGATTTAAACCTTGGACATCCGCCCGTAAGCTCTTGTCTCCTTCTGATATGTCACCACTAAGTATTTCAGCACAACCAAAGCATTTCAACAACCACATATTGACTATATGCTGACAACGATGACAGTTAGTGATAGAAAAACAGGTTGTATTACAGCATACACATAAAGTTTTCAGTATGAAACTTTTATTGACAGTCATTAATAGTGTGACAGTCAGCATTTTACAGGAAAACTTTCAAGTACCAACCTACTTTAGAAAGAATTAAGCGCAAGCAAAAATAAATGCCTAATGTTAATGGTGTAGTAATTCATCAGCTTAGGTACTAATAAAGGAATGTTTTATAAACTTTTACATCTGCAGCTGACATTCACATTAAACTACAGTAAATCAAGTCAGCTGTGAAAACTAGATATGCAATGAAATTAGAAACTAGATATGCTAAAAAAGGACTACAAAAATGTCCATAAATCATTAAAAAAAGATCTAAGAATAATTAAGAGGCACTTCCTCCAGTACAATTTATGGCCTAAATTGTAACTAAAGAGCTCACCTCTTCCCCACAAGTGTGTGAATGTATTTATGAAGCTTATAAAAAAGAAATGAATTGTGACAGTTATCATGCAATGTTAATAGCACTCAATAAAACAAAAGATCCCTAACTGTCAGGCACCCTTTTCCATTTAAAATGGAAAATTTTTTACATAAGCACAACTCCCTAAAGGAGAGCCAGTTGGAACTCCTGTTAATCTCCAACTAAAGCAAAGTTTTAATAATCCATGGGTATGTTTCCATCCACGTTTTTTGCTGTTTTAATTTGCTCATAAGCACACTTGCAGCTACACTTGCAGCCCTGTAAGGCTGCACTTGCACATTGGTACTTTTATGAATGCCTTTATGAAACCTCAGCATGCTAACATGCTCAAAACTACAATGCAAAGATACTGAGGTTAAAATATCCTCGTGGCATTTGATGAAAATCCAGGGGATACATCCACTGGGGACCATGATTGTCTGTACAAAATTGGATGCTAATCCATCTTTTAGTTGTTTAGATATTTCAGCCTTGACCGAAGTATTGGACCGACCGACCGACTGACAGACAAACAGGCACTGCCCTTCCTACAGCCATACCACAAGCATGGCCAAAAACCTGAGTGGAAACAGCCAAAAGGTTTTGAAACTTGGGTGACAAGAAAAGTTGGCACCTTGATGTCGCAGTGCCTTTTTCTGCTTCCTCTACCACAGACAAAGCATTCATCAAATGCTGCCACTCACTGTTACATAATAAAAGAGTGGGGGTGTTGGAGACTACGTAACCAGTCCAGAGAGGACTTGTTGCTAGCTGATAAAAACCTCACAGGGTACATGTTGCATATGTCAAGTGAAGTATTAGAGTCACTGATGCTTAATTTATTATGTAATCTAGTCTAGTCCTGCATAATATATATACACATTAAGGTAGTTGATGGAAGCGTGCACTGATTGACATTTAATTTTGCAGACATTTCTATAATTCACTTAAAACTTGTGCAACATTTTATTGGAAACATAACCATTTCTCAAACACCTCGCTGGTTTAAAACCCTGTTACTGTCACATCTGTGGGTGAAGGGAAGAAAAGAAGGAAAGACGCTGGAGCGACTCAGAGACTGAAATCCACATCCATGTCCAAGTGATTAGCTGTAAAGCTATGCCCATTAGGCAAATGATGATTATTGGCTGCTCATTATTAGGCTATTACAGCGTCATTAAAATGACATTACGAGCTCATTTGGTGCAGAGTGCAGTTAGATACACACAAACACATGCGAGTCACACATAAGTAAATTCTGCCCACCAAATTCACTTGATCTAAAGAATTAGCGTTTAGACACACATACACACACACACACACACACACACATTCAAAGAGAGAGAGGAATGTAGGCGCAGGCTGACACAGGACCAGCCTCAGACATGCAAGAACTTGTCTCGTCTCATTTCTATAGGTCTCCGCCTCTCAGAGCTGCACCATTTCTACCTGACATTTCTACGCTTTGCTTTCATTCCCTAGTCTTCCCTGACACACACACACACACACACACACACACACACACACACACACTGACACATACACTTTGAGAGCTTTGAAGTCTGTGCACTACATCGTTTTCTCGTTTAGCTGTGAACCGAGGAAGAGGCTCTGGGAAAATGCCAGAGAAGTCCCACGTCGGACGTCACCCATACTGGGAGTGTGTGTGTGTGTGTGTGTGTGTGTGTGTGTGTGTGTGTGTGTGTGAGAGAGAGGTTGTGGATGTGTTTCTCGGGAGTGCCAGACATTATGGGTGAATGGGCAGTATGGAACTAGACCTGTCACGTGGAGGAGCTCAAGATGCACACACAATCTCGCCCAGAGTCCCACACACAAACCCTGAAGTGGGTGGGTGTCCCAGTGCCTGTGACTGTGTGGGATCCCTGTACTGCAGTGGAGCAGAGGCATGCACACAATCTCGCAGGTGATCATGTCAGTGGTGCGGTTGCATTCAGGGATTAACACAAGAACACACACGCAGTTTCCAAGAGCTCCCTGCTTCTGAACTTAAAGACACCTGAACGCCATTCTCTCAGTTTTCCTTGATTTCACGTGTTAGAAAGTACTGGCTAGAAAGGAAAGTGGATATGATGGGCTACAATTTTGCAGGCCATAATAAGCGTACAATAGTTATGTCTAGGCAGACCATCTTACTTCCTAAACTGCTCTTAGCATTCCACAGAAGTGACAGACGTGTGAATGTAAATCATATGGCAAGGAGTTACAGAACGAGACCTGAGATCTGTTCTTCAGTAAAGAAAACCGTTCTGCTCCCTTGTGGCAGAGACAAGTTACATCGACTAAAAGAAAATCTACATATAATAGTATTGGAAATATATGTGTTAAACGATGAACCTTGCAGCAACATTTGTGAAATATCTGTTCACCAGAAATCTCCCATGTAGATGTTGCTGCAGTACGGCTGTGTGTGCATGGCTGTCAGCTGGTGTATCTTAGCTTGGTACGAGGGCTGGAATGCAGGTTGCCAGGAGTCATCGTGATTTTTCTTACTGCCACAGTGTTTTCTTCATCTTATAATTTAGAATGAGTAGAAACATTGGTCTGTTTTAACTTATATACTGTGACATACTAGACAGTTTTTCTTGAAAAACTGCAAAATTAGGAGAATAGAGGAATAGAAGCACCGTAGATGCAGTCCTGCCCTGCACCAACTCTCCGTGTCGGAGCAGCAGAGATCTGTGGCTGCAAGAGGGATAGTTGGAATTCCTCCCGTAGATGGCGCATTCTTAATCTCATTATTTGGGAGGATATGAAATCTGCATTCCAGCCTCCTCACACACATGCATGCACACATACACACACACACACACACATCAAAGCGCTCAGTGTGTCAGAGGTACCCCACAGTGTGTGACATTGTGATGGTGCTATTGCTGTACGTTAACATTTCTACATACACACATACATAAATATGCACACACAGAGACAACAAACTAAGAACACAGCAAGAATAAAAAGAAGTAAATCTGATGCTGGAAAACGTGTGTGGGTGGTTGGAGAATCCCTTTTAAGAGCGTCCTCGTCTAAAAACATGCTATTAAGGACAAGATGGGGGTACTGCACTGAGTGACAAGTGGACCTCCCACTTTAACAGACAACGTGATGAGGCGTGACCACTCCTGACGGGTGTTTTGTCTCACTCAAAGCAGCATGATGTGGCCATTATTGTGGCCACTTCCACTGAAAGGCCTGAAGAAATCCCACACCAAACAGGGAGAAGAGCTTGGCATGCTCAGGCAAACATGGCAGGTTCTGCCTTTAAAAACCAGAGCTTGTGTAAATCTCAACATCAATCAATAAGCCAGTGTGACAATAACGGAGTACAAACAGCACTGATAGGAGGCACTACACATCACACTACACATGTTGTGCTTCTTAGGGTATCAGGTGTGTTTAACCTTAAAAGCTGATTCAATTCACAAGGCCGGTCTGGAATTTAATCAGAAGAAATCTTCTTTGAGCCACAAAGAGAAGGCATTAAAATCCTATAACGATGCACAAAGCCTGCAGTGTTTCCCGGTAAAGCTACAGCACACTTTAAGGTACTCAAAAGCTAATGTTGACTAGCACCAGTGCTGCCTCCTAATACAGACCCAACATCGTTCATGTCAAGTCCTGTAAAGAAAGAGCAATTGCATGTGTTGATAATGTTTTGGCTTCCAGTCATATGAGGGTAGCATTTTCAGTCACTGAAAACAAAGAACAGCTGAGCTTTTGGATGACATATTTTCATTTAAGAAGCTCCGTTGGGCCCGACTCCCTGTCTTCCTATCATAGCTGTCCATTTGGTCAAAGGTGTACATTATTGTATTTTGCAGCAGCTTCAAAAGCCTCTCTGCCCGCCAGTCCAGGCATCTCAGTTTTGTAAAATTCTTTGGATCTAGAGGGAGAGGGACTTGGCTGGGACTGCTTTAACAGGAAGGGAAGGGCCCTGAGTGGGGAACACATGAAAGGACAAGTCCGTCATCTGTGAGCTTTAATGACAGACTGAGCAGCCTTGTTTTGACTGAAGAGCTCTGTTAATATGCATAACAAAAGACGTCCTTCTGGGACCTTCCCCGGCAACAGCGCCAAATTCCAAGCCTAACTTCTATTGTTTTTACCACTGTACTTCATCATGTCATCATCAGTGGTGGTTGAGGTTCCATCAAAGCGTAAAGGCATCTGCCTGACCAAAACCTCCTGCCTTTGATGGCCCTTGCAGTATGCTGGAGATTGGCGCTCTTCATGCACAATAAGTTCAAAAGGATAGGGCACACAGTTCAGGTGTTGGGCCTGCTAAAATGGAGCACTAAGCTTTTACTCATTGTAATCTCTCCTACTTAAATTGTATAGAGCTCTTCACTCCTCTTACGCTGTCCTTGTCTGTTCTCCTAAATGACACAGAGCCCCGACAAAACACGTTCATTTCAATGTCTCGCTGAATGATGTCGTGAAGAGTACAGAGCGCACGCAAAATAGTCAGAACAGGACAATGCACTTTCATTTGGCAAATGCTAAAACACAGACAAAGCACTGTTGCACTGCCATACATAATTCAAAAGACTCCCAGTTTTAACCCTAAAATACAATACAATAAAAAATATAAATACAATATCCACATCCATCAATATCCAAGTTGAACCAATGCAAAATGGCAGTGAGCTAAGTTGAGTAGAGAAATGCCGTAGGTGAACCTGGAATGGAATGGATGGGAAGAAAGCTATTGACCATAATGTACTAATTGTAAAAGGTGACCACATCTGAGATTGAGACAGATCTGGGGGTCGTTTGGGGGCGGGGTCACAGTTGCAGAGACCATGGACATCATGACAGAAAGATTAAAGTAAAGGGAGTGGTCTTACCTGGTAGGGCGTTGGCAGGACAAAAGAGGAGACGGCACATGAAAGAGAAAGAAAAGAAAACAGACACTGTTTGTCAAGCTTTAAGCAATATATCAGCACATTTGTATAGTATACAATCAGTGCACTGATAAAGTGCTGTCTAGACAGAGGCACCAATGGGTTTTATGGGGGCATGAAACCAAATTATTGCTATAATGGACACTTTGTCTGGAAGGAGATGGTCTTCCATCACGCTACCACTGTCAAGAACTTTGAGTCAGACACAGTGGTGGAAATCATCAATCATCTTCATATTTCAAGGTAAAGTCTATACTAAATCTATACTTGCATTCAGACTGAACCTGCAAGCACCTGCCTTTCTGGATCGCAACAAAATTACATCAAGCCCTCTGACTTGGATGTTGTAACAAAATAAGTATTGATTTTTTTTTCCACTAGATAGCTGGTTTTAGCTGATGTTGTTGGATTTGTCCAATGTGTCCTAAGGTTTTTAGGATATTTATGGCAATGTCATAATAGGAGATAAATGGCACACACACAACAAAATAAGCGTTTTTCTTTTTCTTTTTTGCAGAAGTTTTAAAGAGGCAGGATACTCTGTGTGAACTGCTTGCAAACTCCAGACTCTTATAAAGACCTTAATGCACGATGCAGTTTAAGAAAAGCTAGCAAGAGGACCTTGTGTTTTGTTTTTTGTCAAACTACTATTTACTACATTAGGTAAAGAATGAACTGTGATGCGTTAATTATTGTCAAGATTAAAAACCATGAGTCATGTGATGTATATTCTGATAATCAAAGTCATTAAAGCTTTAGCAATCCCATAGTTACACACCTCTCTCCGACCTTAGTTCTTTATTTTTTAAATTCTAATTGTTATAAAGAAATTAGTCTTGGACTCTTGTTATCTACCACCGAGTCATTTCCAGGAGACATTTATTGTTTACTGGGATTAATCAGTAACCACCATCCACAATGTCCACAACAAATGTTTCAGAGATAATGAGTTCTTAATAAGTTCACAGGCAGTAACTTTCTGTCCCTGTTCCAGGAAGTATGTATTCCTCCATAGCTCCCACTGGGCAGGACAAGTATTAACTGCAGAACAGACAAACTCCGTCTCCACCCCTTCCTACTCTTTGCCGACCATCCTTGCTCTGTGACAAGCAATGAAATATTTACAGCCTGAGGATCAGTTCACCAACAGGTTCCACTTGGCATTATGCAGGAGACACAGCAGTCACCTCCTTTGTCATCCATATTTCAAAAAGGTATTGGGGCACTGCAGAGGCAAACTTACTTGGCCAGAATATAAGTGAGCACTGAAAATTATACACAGAAATCTGATCTTATAAGACTACGAAGCAGGAGGTGGGAAAAGAATGCAGCTTTAAGATGAAAGCAGTGTTTAGAGAAATCATTGTCTTTTAAATGATTGTTACAAATCCATGGCTTCCCTTATTTGGCGATACAGGACCAAAGCACATGAAGCACGTAATCTTTTGAACTTAACCTGAGACCTAGAGCTAACGATGCCTGATTTATCAGTGCTGACTGATGGTGAACATGAACTCTATGATAAAACACACACTTAGCAGAAAACCTGCAATCTGCGATCAAGATTGCAATTTTAGTGAAAACGGTTCCCAAGGCACAACAAGGAAGAGCTTCACATCTCCTTTGTGAAAATACTTAAAAGACGATAATGGAAGGAAAAGAGGGGAAATGGAGATTCTAAGAAAAGCTCTTAGTTTATCATCCAGCTTGGTGCCTTGATGAAGAGATACCCTGCAGTGGGAAAAGAGGTCTAGACAAAACAAGACTGCTCTCCTCTCTGTGTTGCCGCTCTCTCTTCCAGCCAGGAGTGATATCCATTCCTATCCATCTAGTCCAGGTCACGAGAGCAGCGGGCGAACCCAGCAGGTCCCTAAAGCCTCTTCTCACCCAGAAGAGAAGACGGGGCAAAGTGGGCTTTGAGGTAACTGGGACAAGTCTACTTTAGTTTTAGGCTTAGTGCTGGCAAGAGAAGAAAGGGACAGGGGCCATAATCACACTATTAGGCTGAGTCAATCCTCTCTTTGGGCTTTCAGAGGTAAAGCCATAAACAGCTCCAATAAGAGAAGCTAGAGGAATAAACCCTTTCTAAGATATATGCCTGAAATTCATTTGAAAAACCTTGAATTGAACTCCATTAGTTCAGGCTGTTTTAAACATACAGATGTAGACACCTACACTTAAGATTGGACACTTTTCAGGCTGGAGAGTGCAGTCTACTGAAAAACAAATCCCAGACAATGAGGACACTTACGCATGGGCGTGATTTCCAGCAACGCAGTCTGGCTTTTAGCTAAAAAAGCAGCTCAGTGACGTTTAACTCATACAGCTATACCCTGAATGGCTCGAATGAGTCACTCTGACATTCAGTGAGCTTCACATTTCAAAGATACAGTATCTTTTAGGATGCAATAAACAACCCCCTGCCTGTCCTGTTGCCCTGACGCAGTTTGACTCAGCGCATACAGGCTGAAATTATATTGCACCCCTGTTTTAACAGCATACCCATATATTAAAGAAGTCAAGTAATGGCCCGTACAGTGCGGGGGAAATTGCCAAGAACAGCTCTTAAGTTCGACGGCACTAAGAGTAATCAAGTTCCCAAGGAATCTTCATTACACAGAGAGCACTCAGCTTTATTGCAATTCAGGGAGGGAGGTTGCTAGCGTACAAAAAGGATTTATTGATTGCACTTAATGCAATAAGCATGCAGGATCCAACGCAACAATTTCATTAGGTTTTTCTTTACAGCCACTCTGTGGGTGCTTGGCAGCACCAGGGAGCCAGGCAACTTTTGCAGGACAATCTCAGAGTAAGGTCTAGGACGAGCTTACACACATCTCACACTCCCTAACACAGATTTAAAGGGGCATTCCACCATTTCCACACATGAAGATCGATTTACTACTCAACATGGGAAAACGCTCGTGTAATTTTTGGCTTTGAAGTGAGCTTTCAAAATTATCGTGAGGATGTCATCACGGTCATCTGGGATTGGGCTCCAGACTTAAAATTTTAACAAAAAACCTGTGCTGCAAACACAGGGCATGGCGTTTGAAAGACGTAAGCGTTTACCATGCAAGAAGTGTCTCGAAAAAGGCCCTAATGGGTTGCATTGTGGTAAATGTAGGATCCAGTGTGTTTGGAGCTTGACCCACTAGGGACTAAAAGTCAGGATATACTCTACTGCGCTTATTTTGACCATTCCTGTTTTTAATCTGCCTCTTGTGAGACCCCCAACACAATGATATTGCTATGCTAAATCGCTGGGACGCCCCTTTAACCCTTTTGCCCTAATGGATTAGAAAGGGTTTTTCAGTTTTCATGAAACAATATCAAATAAATGTAGTCTGTCCTTAAGAGAAGTGCCTTGCTTTAGTTTAATCAAAGTAGAGTAATGCCAACAATAAACTCCAACATCAACAACAACATTGGCTAAAACCAGCTTTCAAGTGGAAAAAATCAATACTCCTTTTGGCTACAACACCCAAGTCAGAAGAGTTGGTGTGAGTTTGTTGTGAAGCTTGCATTTTTTTAATCTGTCAAAATTCAACAGAGCAAGCGTTGTTCTAGTCCAACAGGTACTTAAATTATTGGCTGCCAAAATGACACTCAAAAGTGGTTAATAAAATTCTTAAAGCAGACATTGTTTTGTCCTTGATGACAAGATCCACAAGATGAAAAAAGAGACCCTTGACTCTGACAGGTTCAAATGCATTTTTTAAACATCCAGCATTAGCTGAAAAAAGCTGTTGTGGCTGCCTGAGTTGCATTTGCCTACTTTTTCTCATTTAAATCATCTTAAATCATCTAAAATCTATTCTCATTCAAGGCCAGCCTGCTCTCTAACTCTTCATACCGAGCGACAGGGAGATAAATATACCGATCCGGAGGAGAGGTGTGGGGAGGAACAGCCATGTGTTCCAGCTGTTTGGTCTTTCTCCTCTACTCCCCCAAAATGACCCACTAGCCAGATGAACCCCACTGACACTCCCAACTCCACCTACCACCCCCATCCACCCACCCTGCTAGGCCCCTCTCTGACCCTTTACTTATTGGGTCAGGGCAATAAATAGTGTGTGCTGCTCTCCATAGGAGTGTTGACTTCAATTCACCCCCTGACACCTGTGCAAAGACTGAGGAGGAGCGTGATGCTGCTGTTGAAACAGCAAATGAAGACAACTGGACTGACAAAGTAAATCACTTTTTTGACTCTGTATAAAAGATTTCTGGAGGCATTTCTTGTGAGTGATTATATGTTTCAAAGTCTATAATTCTCAAACCTATAAAAAAGCATACCTAAAAAGCCTGTGGAGCATTACTTTTTTATTGTGTCATTATTCAAGAGGGTTTAAGATCCTGACTACAAGAGGTGAAAAGGAAAATTGTGAATGAAAAGTGGTTCAACTCTCAAATCGAGGAAGTCAAAAATCCAAACCATTGTTGAGACGTTTATGTTTTTCAGCTACCCTGTAATTAAATTAGGCTGACAAGAGAAGCTCCCAGAGGGCTTTGCCAGGAGTTCTCAGTGCAGACAGAATGAAATTTCATCAGGAGTCCAGTAAGTTCATTTCATCCACAAGAAAGGCAAACTTCAGTGTGTGCTTAATTCTGACTTCTGACAATTTAAAGAGGCCACTTTCGTGCTGGGAGGTTAGTAGCAGTTAAACAAGAAATTTGAACACTTTTTCCCAATTTTCCAATTTGTACGGACAAAAGAAATAGTGCCCAAGACCCCAAGTCCACCTAAATGAGGTGGACTGAAATGGGTTCCAGTCAAATTGTGGTACAGTGTTTTCTGCAGTAAGAGCGTAATTCCCACAGGAAAATCAAACCACTGTGTCAGCCCAAAGCAGTAGTCGTGCTAGGCCTTCCTTTTCATTGTTCTACATTTTGTCTGCATTTGTTGAAGAGGAGTTTGTGAGACGTCCATAGAATGAAACAACAGAACAAGTGTGAAAGGCAGAAAGCAGGGTTATGGGGGTGGGGGGGGTGGGGTCGCTACATACTCAAACAAATGAGCCCAGCATGAAAACAACCAGAGAAATAATCTAGGGTGTCTGTGCACAAGGCCACATACTGACGAGATACAACCTCCGTTTTTTGCACTGACAAAGCACACGCCAAAGTGAGGAAGCAAAAACACTCCTCAGCCAGCAACTCTAAAGAAATTCTGCATCAGCCACATATTAAATCATTTACATTAGACACAAATCCAACGGTTGTGAAATAATGTCTTCTAACGTTCTTGCATTTCAAGGCACTTAATGCAGGGGTGGTCATGTAATATTCATTCTAGCCCTCGTCTTGGGTCATCCTTCATTTACTCCTGTGGTTTCACTGCAGAAGCTCTGCACTTAGCTGTTGTCGTATTCATCAGCCTTGATTGGCCAATGGCGGGTTGGTTTTACTGAGACGGACTGACTCAGTTCATTTGAACACTAAGCACACACACTGAGGGGTTGTTCTCGTCTCTCCCTGGTTATTTTGTTTGAGTTAAGGAGGAGTTATGAATGAATACAATCAGCTTCAGATCATGCCACAGTAGACAAGTCTTATCGTGCAGCAGGTGTGAGGCTTTTTATGTTTTGGGGTCAGTGCTTTGATAGGTTATCATTTACAAATCACAGTCATAGGGAGGGATTTCTACCATGATCTAAAGCAATGCCTTTCAGAGGTGCTGGAGCAAGACAAAATATTGAATCATTGCAAGTGATGCACATATTAATGAAATAGAGAAGACGACTTTGCAAAAAAGTGTTTAATGTATAAACAGATTGTGGCTGCTTTTCTGAGAGACTGTATTTATTCCTAATTGGCCAGCAACCGGATTATGACTAAATCAAGAAATGCTTAGAATTTCCAAGTAAAGGATAGGGAGTGCTTAGCTGAAGGTTTGCTTTGGTTTAAGGACTTGAATCCTGAACTGGAACTAACTCTGACAATAGCGGAATTAAACGTAATGTAGGACTGATGCATGTAATAAAAATACAGACAGATGCTAAGACGTTATGAGAGAAACAGGATACCCAGTCCTTCCTCTCCTCAAACAGTGCATGCTATTCAACCACAAACAATAAACTAAAGAACAGCTTAGCCTACATTGAAGACAAGACAAGCTTAAAGTAACAGTGTGGCTAGAACAATGTACTTCATCTCATTTTGCCTAAGTGGAGGGGAGAAAACACAGCAATGTATACACAATGTGTCAGGGTCCAATCCAATTTGGCTATTTACTTTTAGAAAGCAGCTCAGCGTCTTTGATATATGAATTACTCCAGACTTCAGTGTTGGACACAAACACGGTGCTGAAAACATGATTGGTGCATAAAGCCAAAATAACTGCACTGATTAATGAAGAGTTCTTGTTTCATTACGCTGTTTGGACGCTGTTGGCAAAGTCCAATCCAGTTCAATATTCGCATGAAGTCCATAGCAGCAGCTGTTGAAATTTATCAAGTATAAGATGTAGCATGTATCGTCCATCTCTGGGCACGTAGCAAGAGATAGGTTTCATTCCAACTGCAGGCATGAGTGTGAAAAGTGTGAAACATTTACTCTTACTACCTAGACTCTATACGCAAAACAGAAAACAGTACATCTTGAAAAGCAATTGTATGTTTTCACTATACATAAATAACTGTTTCTCCACTCTCTCTCCCTCAGAAGCAAGATGATGGGGTTTAAAAGAAATGGCAGGGGAAACTCCTACAGCATGTTGTCGGCCTCTATGATGCATTTTATGTGCAGTATCTTAAATCAGTAAAAAGAGCTGACAGAAAGAGCTGACAAGAACGTGGAGCTTTTTCCAAACCTGCAATCAGACAGATTCATGTGCATTAGCAGGCTGACCGTGTTCATTCTAAACGTGGGGAAATGTCAAGAGACATCACCTTTTCATTCCACAGGCATTTCTCTGGCTAAGTGTGACAGCTGTGACTCAGCGTATTTCTGCGTTACACAGGTAAACCTGAAAAGTTCCTTAAAGCTCAAACTGCATCCAGAGAAAAAATAATCAGCGTCATGCGCCGGCTGCACTCGGTGATGCGTGACAGTACAACAATCAGGGGCTTTGCTTCAGTGACACATTAAACACATGACATGAGGAAAATAGGAAATGGCTTGCTTGGTTCATTTTGACATATTGTTCATGAATTATTCACTAATATACACCCCAGTCTTTTGCAATCTGCATGTTGTTAAATCTACTGAGTAAAGCACACCAAGAACAACATTTGCTAAAAACCTGAATAGTTCAAACAGGGCACCTTGTCGTACCCCTCTCTCTTACAGCCATGTTGTTTAACGGCATAAAGATATCAAATGAACACATGGCAATATCAAAATGCACACATAAATAACATTTAAAAAGATTTTAAAAAATAGACTAAAATAGAATAAGACAGGTAAGACCTGTACTTTTGGATAATAAATCAAAAATGTCAACTGAAAGTGTGTTTGGAAAAACTGCAAACAGCAAACTGATGGGAACCTATGTTTCTTTCCAAACTGTGGTGCCTGTTAATGTAGCTGGAGTTCTATTTGATGCTAGCCACTTATTAATGTGTGGGTGTGTGTGGATGTCTACGTATGTGTGTCCAACCTATGGTTCCCACAGCCTGCCAGTCTCAGAGACTACCTGACCTGAGGCCCCAAGCCTTACTACCCTCCCTACCATTTAAGGCTATCACCTTTGACCTCTGGCAGTGAGAACTTGCATGGCTCTGTGATCTTGCTTTTTTTTCTCTCTCTCTCTCTCTCTCTCTCTTCCTACCTTCCTCTGTGCACATGGTTTTTCTGCCCTCCCTCCAGCATATGTATTTGTGTGTGTGTGTGTGTGTGTGTGTGTGTGTGTGTGTGCGTGTGTGGGTGTGTATGAAGAGATAAACTTTCCCAAATCCTCATTGAAAGGGTCTAATTGCTGGCACAGATTTACATCTAGCCTACTGGTAATGGTGTGTTGGGAACAGACAAATCCTGGGAAAACATCTAAAACATTAAGACCAACTGGTTTTATCTTCTTTATAAAATGATAATTTGGTCACCACCCAAGACCCACCACTCACTGCAGTAAATGTAGCATTATGTTCAATACGAAGTCACATGACCAACCCAAAGTGGGTCAAGTTGGGATGGTAGAATAGTTTACCTCATTCATAGATCCACACACACATACACAGTCAACTATGCATTATTCAGAATACATTTCCCTCTCCTATACACACAGCACAGAGCAGCACTGAGCCTCTTGAAAACTCAACAAGATAAGAGGGTTCATCAAACAAAGACTTTCTCAGTCAGACAGAGCCGCAGATTGGAAGGTATGTGTATGTGTGTCCCGAAAACTTCTCTCACCTTCTTAGGTGACTTCAACATCTCTAACTTTACCTTCCAAGTATCTAACAGTTCTTGTTACGTATGTACTGATCAGCAAATCTTTGCTTCCATACAAGCCATTTGGGTTATGGAAACAGCCACTATATGTGACTTAATTTGGTTTAAGTGTTTTTATCCTGTTGTGGTATCTGCTGCTTGATTTTATAACAAATGTTTTATTTTGCTGTCCTTGTAAAGCACTCTGTAACATGGATTTTACAAAGGACTCTATGAATAAAGATTATTATTATTATTCATATTATTATCATGATTTGTGTGCTTTTATTTAATACTAGTACTATTCAACCCTTTACCATAGCAATAGTAAAGGGTTGTATGTGTTCCTAGTTCAATTTTCCCATAGCGGTAGTGCAATCTATATTTATAGTTATCAAAATGAAACTCTGTTGAAGAACTCTTTCACTCATGAGCTAACATGTTTGTCATTACAAGGCAGTCCTGTAAAGAACAAGTCTGCATTAGTATCTACTGTAGAGCTTTTAGCCTGCTGGAAGAGTTTATACACAAACAACAAAAGACCAAACAGAGGAAACATGAGTGAACTTGTAGTGGCAGCGTAAGCCTCAATGTCATCCTGCTGAAGTATCTTTCTGATGAATCAGGCTCAGTGTCCTTTATGTGTCAGTACTGATTATGTGCATATTTGTGTGTGTAGCAGTGCCAGTAATCTCCCCTAAATGAGTTCCCGGTAACATGCCACGAATCAATCAGAGCCACAAAAAAACTACTTAATTCATAGCATACTGCAATTGCATGGTCACGTTTCTTAATATGACATATTTTGTGCTAACATTTTTCACTGCATGAAATTATATTGATCTTCGCCTATAGTAATGAATCACAGCAAAGTTAAGAAGTCTTACTGAATGTGTCGACAAAAAACCCTGCCTGCAGGCTCTCAGCGGGAAACAGAGTGAAGGAGGGCGGAGTAGAATGAGAAAGGATCCCATTGTTGCAAAGGAACTCAGAGTGCAGTGGCACCCTGACACAGGTATTCTGCTAAATAAGGGCAGCATTGTACAGAGAAACCATGCATACTGGCACAAAGGGTCGGGGGTGGGGGGGCATGTTGGGCTTCAGACACCTGCTTGGATTCTGACCTTGGTATGTTCCTCAAGTGATTGACATCTTGGCTGTAGCACAGTTGTAGAGATTGGTACGTATACAGACTTTTAGATGCAATGATTCAAGGAGGTTCCCTCTCGCGCTCTTTTTTCATTCATCAAGCACCTGATTACCCCTCCTTTACTTTATGACTTTATGAATGCCTCTGAGAAGAGGCTAGATGTGTGCTTAGTGTTTCCCATTTGTGCTGAGACTACAAAATTGTTATAGAAAGATCAGCCAGAGGAAGCTATGACAGCAGGCGTTTGGCCCGCTTAAGGGCAAATTCAAACTAGTTCTTACGACGTGCTGTCAAATCTTCAAATGATGCCCAGCCCTACCAGCAGTACAGAATCTCTTCTGTGTGTACAATGATACCTGTATGTAAACCTAACTTGTTCTTGCTTTGTCAGCCCTGATTGCTTTTTTCAATTTGACTGCTATAAGCACGGCTTTGAGACACATATTGCTTAAAACGCTACAAGTAGTGTTATTTGTGTGCAAGACATAGTGGTGGGAAAATGTGAAAGATTGCTGAAGACTGAGTGGAGGAAGGAATGTCCCAAAGAAATTAAACAAAGTTAACATTTTCATTGTGAATTTTACGACAGCCATGGGCACATGAGAACCTCTGAAAAGGCACATTAACAGCTAAGGATTCCCAAAGGAATACTTTGATGCTTCTCCCTGCCTCCACTGCCCAGGTCGCCACAGCATTTCCATTAAAGCATTCCATTCTCCTTGTTGTCCCCCCAGTACTAGGCAAATGGAGATACAGTGGCATTGATTCATTTATTATGGGCCCAATGTGCTTTTCTCTGGCTCCTCAGCAAGCGGTGACTGTGATCTAATTACCAGTGGAGAGATGAAGTCGTCTCCCCGAACATAGCTGACAGGAACATTCTTCTTCTGAATAGAAAAGAAGCCGATGCTCAAATCAAGTCAGCTCCTCGTCACCAAGGAGCTCAAACTAATGCAAGAGTGCATTAGTTACAGAGAAGCCCAGGGATCATCGACTGCCTAAACGATGAGGCTGCATTGATTTCCATCAGCTCTGAAGAAAAGGATCCACTGGATTGCTGCAGTCTCTTCTCCTCTAGAGATGAAAGTCACCCTCACACAGTTAAAGGAAAACAAAGAACCCTTATTGAAAGACCTCCAGTCAAATCTCGGCCATCAGTTGAATTTTTCAAAAACCAACATTGAATTTTCACAAGAATGCCTATTGACGTCTTCCAGAACTAGACTGGTGAGGGATAGCCTCTGGCTAGGCTACTGCCAAAGGTCAAACATGCCTCACATGTCAATGAGACAGTAACAAGGCTTACTATATACAAACCCTGGCCAAGTCTATTTCACACAAAACACGTCACAGCCTCTGTGGCTGCATTCCTCTGGCTTGTCCCTCAACAAACAAGTGTGTTCACCTTAGGAAATGGCGTGACCTGCTCAAGCCAAAGTCCAAGCTCGCAAAATACATTGTCTTGCCTTTTTTACATCTGGGACAGGACCACACACACGCTGTGGCCATGACCAGCGTTGGTTTTGTTCACATGGTTGCTAAGGTACCATTGAGACAGTGGTAGGAAGGACAGAAGATGGCCACAGTTGTTTAAAGCTAATGAATAGCCTCTGCTCGGCCTGCCATCCCTGCTGATAATAGCCTTGCACTGGCTGGATGTTTATTGGGAACACAGGGTTGTTTGTAGGTATAGGCAAAATTTGGAAGAACTCTTCCACATGCACTCAAACGTGTTCTTCGTGATCACTGTTTTGAGCTAATGAAATTACAGATACAAATAAATTTTACAGGAATCATTAAAACTGCGTTTAACAGACATCATGCGTGAGAATCCAGACAGAATTCTTCTCATTAGGCATTCAAATGAGGGGATTATATTCAAAAGCGTTTGAATCAATTCAAGCATGCAAAATGCTTCTAATCCTTTTGTCAGGCACAACGCAACACTTTTGTCTTAACAATCAAACTCATGATGAATCTGTCAGCTTGTGTTATTACTCTGTGGTAAGAAGAGACACTTCTGTGAAGACCATTTTAACAAACTAAATGGCTGGATGAATTTGTCAGAAATTAGTTTTGTGGCCTGCATAAATTTAAATTAAATATTGATGAAAATGCTGTGCTTTGAGTGATGATTCAAGTGGTTACACATATTTGACGATGCCTGTCTGTATATATATTTTTTAGGGACATTGTAGAGGACAAGTCCTCTTGGTTTCATCTGGAAATGCAATCTTGGACACTGCAGTCACACACTCTTGACAAACTGATCATCGAAGCAGCTCTCACTTAGTCGAGGACATTTCCTTGTAGAGAAGTGTTTACATTATAACTATTTCTGACCATGTTTGGGCCTTCAAATGAAGACACAAAGTCTGTTTTGTTGAGTTCAATCTGACCAATGCTTTGCTGATTAAACAGAAACATAAAAGCTGTACTGCAGAAAAGGACAAACAAGAAATGGATACAGCTGAGAGCTACGAGATGAGCGAATGTGAAACAGACTTCAGGTTGCTCGCACTCATTTACAGTCTGAAACAACGTCTCCCAGATGCCCGAATTACTGCTAATTTCCAATATCATTAGCATCATGTCTGCCAGCATCATGTTAATGAGGGTTTAACATGACAATGAGGTTTTCTAAATGAGCAGCCGAGGGAAATGCTGTGCTCAAACAATTACACAGCAACGCGCTGTGAATAACGACTTCTGCATGATTTCCAGTGTCACGTCTGTCATGGATCTGTGTCCAGGAGGAAAGGTGTTTTCAGGCTCAAAAAGATTTCCACCAAGCAGAACAGGCTCTACATTTGTTCTTTGCTGTATGTTTAATTAACAAACTGTTCCAGATGAGTCTAATTAGATTAGCATATGAAAACCACAATAAGGAGAATAAAAAATGCAAATGGAGAGAACTGCACTGGTGTAGATCTTGGCAATATGTCCAAAATGTTTCAGAAACCTATTCAGAAACACTTACCCTCTGATAAAGAGGAGAGAATGTTGCTATGATAGAAGTAAACAGGGCTGCCAAATAGAAATGAATACACACAATAAAAAAGCATTTAAGAGTTCATAATAGGCAGAGGAAACTTATGACCTAAGAGGTTAAACAACGTAGAAATCTGCTTCAGCGGCACCGCGGGCACTGCCGTCTCTTATCTGCACCCCAGAACTGTCTGAGGGTTTGATGATTCCAGCCACATAAAGACGCCAGTGGGAGATAACAGATTCTAGGACTGAGTCACATCTTAACAAGAAAAAGCCATACCCAGAAAATGTACATTGAATTTCAACATCACAGATAGTGATACAATCTGACAATATATTTCCAAAGCGCAATGCAAACATAAACCTACAAAAAAAGCTAAATACTGTTAATTCTAGAGAAATTTGCAAGTATCAAACAATAGCATCTGTCACTGGGGGAAGCATCTTAAAACCCCCATTAATATATGAAGGTCTGAAAATGTATAGTGCATTAGAGTGTATACAGTATTTTGGATGTTTGTAGAAGGGATTTGTTTTTACAAATTTCCTCAGAGTTTTTTGATCAGTAAAAATAAGAGTTTATCATCCTAAAGTAAGAGATTCTAACTTTCTTGTTAAAACCCTTTTGCGGTGTCTTTCGGTATTTCAACAGTGGCTGAACAACTTCTCACTGGCTCGTGCTCACCGGCAGCACTGGGACTGAGAGCATGTGTGGGTAAAATGAGTTTGTACATGTGCATTCCCCTTCGCCATGATTAGAAACATATGGCTGTGTGAAAGCAAAAGCAAAACAAATAGATCGAAATGCAATCTAAACAGCTGTCTGTCTCCGCAGCAGTTCAACGTAATGTAGTAAAATGAAAAGCTAACAAACTGACAGGTGCTTCTAGACCACTTGCATAAGCTGGAAATACAACATTTCCTCTCTGAACTCTGGGGTTTTTATCAAGTGGGACCATATGTTTCAAGGATCTGCTTCTTATTAGGTATAATGACTGCCAGCCTATACTTGGCTTTGGTTTGTGGTGCTTCCAGCCACTGGATCACTGGAGTACATAGGGGTAGCAGGGGCCTAAGGCTATTAAGGTGACACCAGATGAGGTACAGCACTACTCTCATCCACTTCAGCTGGGTTGCTCTTGGCTACACTCTTCCCAAACCTCTTCTTCTTGGTTTCCTTTCGACCAAGCAGGTAAACTACCAGGCCATGCAGAAGTGAGTGAAGGAGTTGGGGGGAAATTGGCTGGGATATCTGCTGGAGAGGTGCCAAGGTTTTCCAAACCTGCAGGCCACCTCCAGAGGGAAAAAGGAGCACTTCCTGGGTCAATGGAGAGGATGTGGTGGGAACGAGCCACTATGTGCCCAGCTGTCAAGAACAGGATCCTGAGAGGCCGGGGGTTAATAAGGCTTGGCAGGGGTGTTACCATGGTAATTGCCATGGTTACCGAAGGCCTTAGCCAAGAGATTGATGCAGGGGAGGTAGAGTCGGTGAGAGAGCTGAACCATGGGAGATCATTTAGGGAGGAGGAATTTGATGGACTCAGAAATGCCATAAACTTTACAGGCAATTAATACTCCTGCCAATGTGGAGAGCTTCAGTAGTCTTTATGATCTGAGACCTGTTGCTACTGAGCCAGGTGGATGTATTTCATTTACAAAAAGCAAAATGAAGTTACATTTTATGAGGAGTCACAGTTCAGTTGAAGGAGCAAGAGCTGCATAAAAAACTACTTATAGAAAAGGGCTGTTAATAAAGTGGCTGTGATATTTTACACTCAAGGGAACTAATTCAGTCAAAGATAACATGAATGTTTTATATTCCATCATGACTTCCAGGAGAATGACTGTGACTTTGTGAAAGTGTACTTTCCAGAGCAGAGGATACCTTGTTAATGAGAAGTTTGAACGAAAATATTAACTCAACAAAAACTTAAAAAACACTTTTGATAATTTGTATGAAGGTGTCTCTTTTCATTTTCCAGCATGTCCTGATGTCACATGCAGCATAGTGACAGGGGACTTCAGTAGAAGAAAATGTTCCATATCAACACTGACAGACATCATCATGTCATTTGGCAAATGATGTAAATCACCAACTGAAGTAAACACACCGATGGGGAAGTGAAAATGGTACACGAGTAAATTAAAACACCTCATCACAACTTTACTTCTGGAATGTACCAAACCTCATAAACTGAGATCTGACACTGTATCTGATGTGGATATGTTCCATAGGCCTTTGTGAAGCTTTGCAGTGTTTAAGCCCTTAGAAAAAGAATAAAAGCAAACTTTCTGTCTCACTATCTTTCTGCATCATCTATCTCAATTCTCTAGCTCCTCCAAGCACAAAGATTATATACAAACTGATGAAAACTGTTGATATTCTCATCTGAAAAGACGAAGACCACAATAAAACTACGGCCCACATGAATACCGTTGTAGAAATCCCTGTGGTCCCATAAAGAACTGATGTGGAATCATCGTTAAATGGGATGGCTAATCTGACAGGAGATGAAATGCCTCGCTTTCACAAAAACCAAGACTAAACCTGAAGGAAATTGACGAGGTTTTTGAGCGTTAGTTTTGCTGGTTTTGTCTTTTGTTCTACTGAATGGTTTGTGTTTATAGCCCAGGGGCTTATTGGACAGCAGTCCGCTCTACTGTCTGGGCTACGGTCCAGGCTGGTGGTGGTGGACGCTTTGGCTTTAGGCTTTAACCCCGTGGTTGAACCTGAGGCCTGCAGCTGCTCATTACTGTGCGGTGGAAGTGTTGGGATTGCTTTACGAGCCTGGGAAAGTCAGGAGGGATCCTCTACCCACTACAACTGAGGCAATACAGTGACATCAACGAGCCCAGGGACACACCAATATCCAATTTAAAATGTTGAGAAATGATAACCAGAAGTCAAAGGCTTATGTTTCTGCCTCAAAGTCCAGTGGGCTGCAAAGCAAAGGAGGTTATGGAGGACGTGCTATTGAGCTATCCTTCCATTTGGGATCTGACTCAGTTAACCTGTGGGGGTTAGGAATTGTCTTCTGTTCCAAGTCATTCTAAAAGTGATTTTTCTTTATACACACAGATAGTTATCTAAAGGTTTAGCAATGGTTTTTAATGGGTTATTAGAACACCAGGAATGGTACAAAATGTTTCATATTCTTACACATTCCTAGATATTATCATTGTTAGCATGTTTAAGCTTTTCGGGAGGTTTTTGTAATGACTTGTCACACTATTTTGTGTACCCACTGCTCCAAGCTATGGTTTTCTACAAGTGACAGAATCCACTTTTGCGCTCCCAAGAAAATAGCATGAACTCATTGTTTCCCATAAAAAAAGAATGTCAGTATATGTTAGTCAAGCAGTTCATGAACGCTGGCATGTGTCTGATTAAGCTGTTCCCCATCCTCAACATGTGTTGGGGATGTACTGCATGCTGGTCTATTAATGTGTATCGTAAGATATGTCTATAGTGTAGTTTTCATATAGCTTTGTGGTTGTTGAACATTGAAAAATGGCCACTCTAAAGAAGATTTGAAGTCTGATCAGTCAACTGTTCAGAAATTAGATGTAACTAGCTAGACGTTAGCTGTAGCTACTGGAGTAGTGCTTGTACTGGGTTTGTGTGACAGCACTGAATCTCTTTAATCAAAAAATGTACTAAGTTTTTAGTACATTTAGTACATCTACATTTACAAACCTAAGTCATAAGTACCACAAGGTAAGCATGAATCTTTTGTTGAAACATTTTCAACTAGTAGGACACATCTTTGCCTCAATTCACAACCAAAGTGAAAACGCAATTTCTTGAATCTCTGTACTGACTTTAGATGTAATCAATCACCACAAAACTTTTCTTTGCATTTAGTCTGAACTCAATAAAACGTACCACTGACAGTTCCTTCTGTCAAACTCAGATGCAGCTGCCATTATCATATTTCAGTATGTCAAGGTGCCTGTGTTTGGAAAGTTAAACAGAAATACACCGTAAAACCACAAAACTGTCCCAGAAATCCACTGTGCTTTTTAGCACTAATGGTTGTTTGAACTTCTGAGGGTTTAATTATACAACTTCGTCCACGGATATCCGGAAATCTGAGACAAACATGGCTGTTGTGATTCACCCTCTGTTCATCGTTTCGGCTCACTAACTCTGCTGAGTGCATTTCTCAAACTCCTGTAAATCATTAGCAAACGGTTTAAACGAACAGGTTGTTCACCTCTCTCTTTCTTTCTCTCTCGCTCTGGCCCTCCTTGCTTCTTATCACCGCCAATTGACAAATCCAAATGAACAAACACTGAGTCACTGCACCTGCGTTTCCGACCTTCAATCATGGAAACTTATCACAATAGCAGCTTAAATACTTCCTCCCACTGCAGATTGAGCCAGTCCATCATCCTGAGAGGAAAGAAGTGAACTGAGAGCTTCCGCGTTAAAGCTGGGAGCGTGGTTTACAGTGAGGAGGCCTGCTTGACCAATCATAAACAGATATTTGGGTTTAACCCATGTAGTAAATCTGAATGCCACAGCGTTTACACAGTAATACTCTATTTGGCATTTAAATGCTAAACTGACCTTTTGATTAGATGTTCCCCAAAACAAAGTAGTACGATTTAATACACTGTATTAAAATGAATCACAAAATGTCGTGTGTACAGAAAAGCCTGCAAGAGAAAATATGCTTTAAAAACCAACTGGGGCTGTTTTTCATGGTTTGGGCTAAGGCCCTCAATAATGGCCCTTCTAATTAAGGGGAATTTTAATGCTAAAACAAATACAATTATATTTGAGACGATAATGTGCTTTGTGTCCACAGTTTGGGAAGGCTCTTCCTGTTTCAACAGAGCTCCCGTGCACGAAGCAAGGTCAATTGGAAATTGCTTTCCAAGTTTGGTGTGGAAGAACTAAACCGGCCTGCACAGAGCCCTGACCTGCACCCCATCCAACACTTTTGGCCTGTGTTGTTAGAAGGAGATGCTCAACAATTTCAGATTGGTGTAATATTTAAAGAGTTTTTAAAAAACCTGTAGTAAATGGCACCATGTTCAGTTCAGAGATCTTAACCCTGAGAATCACGATTCAGTTTGTACTTCCACACAATGTCCTTATCATGCTGGTTCATCATCTATTGTTGGCACAGTACTAACTCTGCCAATTCACCCTTGTCTGTTTACAATACACTCCCTCAAGCTATTCAGGCTGGAGTAGGATTTTTGTATGTGACATGGAACATGTGAGGAAAAAGATGGAGTATGTTTTTTTTAACTAAATAGTCTACCTTGAAAACAGTACCTCCATCTCAAAGATCCTTTCCTCTCAATCACGCCCTCATACCAACTCTCCCCCCACTCTGTTGCTAAGAAAACACCTGTGTCCACAATACAGGTTTTTGTTAAGACCTCCATGTTACAGGTAGCAATTTAGTGAGCATGCAACTTCAATGAATTTCTCCTCTGCCATTTGAAGTTGGGACAATAAAAGTGTCTCTGACCAAATGGGCTAAGCAGGCAGTTCCAGAAAATCAAACTTAGCAGCTGTAGCTTGATAACAGGTCTAGGAATTAAATGGAGGCAAACAATTAGTGAAGTACAAATCAAAACAAAAAATGTAAGGTAAGGAACTGTATCAAGTTCCCCATGTATTTCTACCTTTTAACTAGTGGCAATCTTGCAGTATTGACATCCATGTTTGTTTACTGCACAACTGTTGAGATTATTAGCTTACTCATATATCAGTAGTGCTGTAACAATTAATTCATTAACCACAGAAAGTCAACCACAAACAATTTTCAGCATGTAAAAATGCAAAAGATTGTCTGGTTCCAGCTTCCTAAAGTGAGAATAAGCTACTTTTCACTTTTAAATAGCATTGCGAACGTCACTTTGGGCTGTCGTATATTATTATTTTAATTGCAGCCTGAATGTGTCAGGATTCAAACAGACTTTTTTCCCAATACCACATAGCAAATGACGGGTGATAGTAGGACCATGGACTCATTATATCTGAAGGCAGGATTCACTGTAATGTTGGGAGTTACACCAGAGCAAGGCCAGTGGTGCAGTGACACGTGACGACATACACACAAAACATGAATGGAGGAAGGAATTTGAGAAATGTCCAAAAGTCAACAGAGGTGCAAATACTCGACTAAATAGCCTCCTCAGGTTTCATTGTTAACTTGAACTGTTAGTTATTGCAGCAACATAATCAAAGATGGCAACCTGCCTGTCAGGACTCAGCGTCCACAGAAGAGGTTAATAATAAGTGGGCAGGCAGGTGACATGCAGAGTGGTCACGTTATGATTGGCTAGTTTTTGAAGCATGAATGTAGCAGAATGTGTGGAACACTGCTGGGAAGAATGAGGACAGGGGTCAAAAAGTAAGAGCAAAGGTCATAGATTGTGGGAGGCCTCCAGGTAATGGATCCAAAGTGGTGCGGAAGCTCTGAAGATAATGAGTATGTGCTGCTTTTCAAACTCAGGTGACTGTGTATAGTATGGAGGTTGAGCAAAAGGGTGGGGTTGTCTGAAGCCAAGACAAGAAATGAAAGAAAGCAGAGGAAGAGGAGAAAAGGGAGATTACAGCAAAAGCAAACAAAAGGTCTTTCAACATGACGGGCCAACGGTACAAGAAACAAAACTAGCTGAAGTACAAGTTAGCAAACCTTCATTTATGTGAAGGACAGTGGGCGTGTGGATTTAAGGCATTTTCTAGTTTATAAAAAATGGGTCTTATCTTCAGTTCTATTTGGCCGTTATTCCTTCAGTTACGATAACAATGACACTCACCAGAGTAGTTGCTGAGATCTGGGAAAGTGGCGATCGTCCGACTGCTCAGGTTTCTGCCTAGTCAGACTTCTCTTTGGCGATGTCGATGCATTCCCAGATCTCACTCGATTTTATCATTTGAGTCTGTCACTGCTGGTCTAATGACCACAAGATGACAAACGAGATGCCTATATAGAAAAATCAATGGTTGGATTTTAGCCCGCGATGTGCTACAAAAGATTTCAACTTGCCCGTCTTTCTATTCTTTAGAGTTCAGACTTGTGGAGAGAATACTTTGTAAGTAGACTAGTCAGACTTCCTTAGATAATGGATCTGTGCCAGCAGCAGCCTTTCCACTAATTCTCCTCCAGCTCTCTGTTATGTGCTTAATGTTCACTTCGGCGCATCCCCAGATCTTTCCCTCGGTCTAGTTCCCATTCCCCTCTCACTTGGCCCAACTCCCTCAGTCTCAGCACAATCAAGTGCCCCCGTCAGCAATGGGCATTTCATTACCTAAGTGCCAATTCCTTAGCAACCGAACAGGTACTAGAGCACTTAACCACATGCTGGCAACCTAATCCTAATGAGAAGGCTGATGCTAGTGCCTTAACCCTCACTCAGTACATTTACGTGGACTTTATAACCTGATCACTATGAATACCCAGTTCAGTGTCATAGTTTGACTACAACATTTGTGTGATTTTGTAATGACTCGGTTTCCCCAATAACTTGAGTTCACATGATGTGTTTGAGGTCTGATGTGTTTGTTATTCTACCAGTACTAGTGCTACCCATGCATATGGAAATATCTCTGTGTCTAGTTAACAACGTGACCTTTGTGGTTCATGCACAGAATCAAATCACTTAAAGAAGCCGGACTAATCTCCAAACATGCCACGGTAATTTCATGTCACAAGTAACCGTGTTGTGTTAATCAGGTTAGGTCTACTCCAGTTTAAACTTATATAACCTAGTGTTTACAGGAAGGTTCAACGTTTGGTTATAGTCTAATTATAAATGAACTGACGTCTTGCCCTGCTTGCTAATTCAAAGTACACTGAGACATCTGAGTAACTTCAAAAAGAATCTGGGGCATTTTATAGAGGGAGAATCAATATTTCTAAGTATCTCGCTAAAATAGATTCAATGTCTTTCTGGGCTGCTGCCAGGACTTTGAAAGCTAAATGTTCCTCTGCCCGTCCATTTGTCCCATAAATGTCCCTGTAAGTTGATTACACATGATTGATAAGGACACCTCCAGAGTCCCTGGCACAACAGATGCTATACGTGTCTGTGTGGCTGGTAAGAACAAGATGTTAAACCCTTCAGGGCTTAAAATATATTTTTAAATTATAATTTAAATTTCTGCAGCTGGAAGCAATGCATAGTATTTATAAAAGTAGGTGATACTGAGCAGTGAGGCAGCACAGGGTTGACTCTGCCCTCAATTGGAAGATCCAGGTTCAAGCCTTTGTCAGCAAGCATCTACTCTCCTGAAGCGACAGTGAATCCCTGCCAGCCTCAGGACTGCTGTGCCGCAACTAAACCCTGACTTCTGACCTCTGTGCGTGTGTGTGTGTGTGTGTGTGTGTGTGTGTGTGTGTGGATGGGGGGAAGTGAAAGTCCTCAAAAGGAGCAATAAAAAGGCACATTATCACATTAACATTACGGTTAAGATTACAGAGCAGGTATATGTGTTTCTTTCATCACCACATTCCTAAAAAGCTGTAAAAAAGTAAAATATAATTGAGAATATGGTTAATACTTGTCTGCAAAGGCACTGTGGCTTTCTAGTGGAGAGGAGCTTCTCAAACACCTCCCTTCCCCCAGGCTAGTGATGGGGGAAATGGCCGTCATCAGGTAAAATGACCCTTAATGCCTCCTGAATAGAGCGGCTAACTTTACGCGGCCAAGTCATTAGGGAAACAAAAGGGCAGGCCAAACAGAAGGAGAAGACTACCACACCTCCTCCCCCCAGTCAGAGAACTCCAAATGTAGCCTGGATCGGCCCCACAAACACTCGCTTCCCCATGATTCCCCTCACACTTCAGTCCTCTGTGAGCGACAGAGCAGAACAGGACGCTCCCAAGTTGGAAAGGAATGAAGCAAGTGGATAAATCCGGAGTGGAAAAATGAACTGGGATGTTTGCATTTGGCCACTGTTCAGCTGAATAATATATAATAGTAATAATAGTCCTCCGCAAACATCCTCTGCGGGCTGACAGTCATTCCGCTGAGTATGTTAACAATGTTTGCAGATGACTTGGAGGCCAGGAGGGGACCTTGAGGAGGAGAGTTTGAAAGGAGCAGAGCAGGAGCTGAGTTTGTGTGCATTTCCCAGTGACATGCTGTACAAGCACATAGAGCCACGCACACAACACACACACACACACAGAGTCCTGTCTCACTTGACTGTCTTCAAATGCTGAATAAACTTGCGGTCCAGACATCAAAGTGGCATGGTGTTTGTGCATGCAGGCATTTACAGCACTACTGAGTGACCACACAAGTACTTCCACACACTCATAGGCCCACAGCAAGGCAGGCAGCCAGGCCTGGAAAGAGCAAATACCCAGAGCTACGCAACATGCAATCCCTTCCTCTGAGGACTTTGTGAAGAATGTGGGAAGTGAGTGCCAAGTTGTGCTGACAGGGAAATGTCATACCTCTTGGTTTTTACACTTTCCAAGTTTAGAAAAACACCATGTGCCTTTATCCTACACCCCACTTAAAATAAACTGGTACAAGGTGGTGAATGTCAAGCATACATTTTTGTCATTATGAATAAATAAGTTGCTTTTGTAAAATATGAGGAAACAGAGATAATGCTAATCACTCTTTCACAGTGTGACATCTTCAAATTGTTTTGTCCAAAATCCAAAAGAAGCAGCAAACCGTCACATTTGGGAATCCTGAGCTACGAGATGCATGCATTTATTGCTTGATAACTGACTTAAGAATCACAGATGTAATCCATTAATGTTCAGTCAATCAACACGGCGGCCAAATGTTTCAGTATTCATTTTCTCACTAAAAACTTCAAGCAATTATCATAAGAAGAAAGTTAAGTACAAAAGGATTTTTTTGAAAATATTTGTGAATATGGAACTATGGTGACTATGTGGGAGTCTTTGACAGTGTTGCACAGTCAAACACACACCTTCATCACAATAGCCTAAATGTTCCTTGCAACTTAAAGTCACTGCTAAAAATGGCTTTTTCTTTGAGTTGAGCGCCTGTCACGTCCGGGGTCAGGTTACTCTGCCATGCAGGCCAACAAAGGAAAGCAGAACAAAAAGGATCAGCTCGAGTCCTGGCAGTGACTTCTGAAAGGCCCACTTCACAGAAAGCAATAATTTCACCTCATTTAGAACGAAATCCCCGTGAATAATCTGGCGACATGAGAACCTGTCTCCCTAACGCGGAATGGCTAGGATGAAGTGTGCTTGGGTGAGTCTGTGTGTGTGGGTCTTTCCGACTCTCCCAGCACAAACCTACTGGGACTGACCTATTTTTAGGATCTGGGTGGTTACATTAGCACAAGAAGAAAATATTAAAAATATAAAACTTCAACTGAAAAAGTTACAAAACAGTGCCGGACCACACTTGATTGACAAGTGATCTCTGCAAAGTGCAGTAGACATGCACTGTAACAAAGACCCTAAGAAGAAGATGAAACTTATTAATTACCCCTAAGGTTCTGATGTCAAGAGGGTTATGGTCATGGTTTTGGAGTTACAAAATTAATTTAAGGCCTTTATAAATATCATAACGTCTGTGTGTGTGTGTGTGTGTGTGTGTGTGTGTGTGTGTGTGTGTGTGTGTGTGTGTGTGTGTGTGCTTAAACTCTTTCCATCCTCCTTCAGATATCTGGCATTGCCAAGTTCAGAGCAACACAACATTTTAGCTCAAACTTAAAGACTGTGTGTGTGTGTGTGTGTGTGTGTGTGTGTGTGTGTGTGTGTGTGTGTGTGTGTGATAGAGAGCGAGGAGAGCAGTATACCTCCATTATACCCTTCACTCTTTCAGAACTCTCTTTACGCTTTGATGAGCAGGCCGCAATAATACCCTGATTCTTCAGAGCTGCCATGGTCCCTCTCCTTAATCCTTTTTCCTCCCAACTGTCCCTCCTTCTATAAACTTGAGGATGCTGCTCCAAGTACAACTGGGGGGTCATTCTTTTTATTAACCCTTCCGCCTTCGTCCAAAGCATTTTGTTGATACTCACTCACCTCACAAGAAGAGAAAAGAGGAGAACACCATATTCAAAGTCTGGAGAATGTAAATGTGAACACTTAGCTCAACTTCCGAGCTTTGATAATCGGCTATTATGAAAGACAGGTGGTTGGGAGGAGAGGGTTCAAAAACACAAGAAATCAACAACAAAGGCTGCCCCCCCCTGCCCCCAAGCCCCCACACCCACCAGAAGCCGGCCTCTGAGCCTTTGTCAACACTGATCTAAAAAGAGAAGCTCTGGCGGTGGCCAGAGGGTGATAATTTACAATCTGCTCCAATGCAGAGCGCGTATCCTCACTAAACACTGCACTGGGGGCAGAGAGAAGCCAAATTAAAAAGCCGTCTGTTTGCTCTCAGGAGGTTTCATACTCTGCCCTGGTGCCTGACAGAAAAAGAATGCAGCTCCCCTTCATTCATTTGCAAACACACAAAACATACAGAAACACACATGGAGTCACACAAGAATCAGGGTGACACTTGAGCGTGCACACATCTCAGCGCCATCGCACCCTGCACATCTACATTATTAAAGCTAAAATGGAAAAAGGGCACTCTTGGGAGAGGGCTTTTTTAATAAACTTTAGACTCTACTGGTTATCTGGAGAGGGGAGGCAATGAAGCATCGCCCTTTATCGGGACTGCCGATGCTTCATCTCAAATCAACCAGGTGATTTGCATGGTGGATCTCATTTCGGCTTCTTGAAAGGAGTGATGGTGGGGCTAAAGCAAGCTAATCCAAAACACAATGACCTTGACTGACTGCAGGTGATTTGCCAGCCCTGTGACTTGCTGCCCACCTTTCCTATTTGATATGATTTTCATTTAAGGGATAACGTTAGTTACGCATCAGGCATCAAGTGTCAGTGACTGAAGCCTCAGAGGATTGGATGAGGGCATGCAGACTACAAAATATATAATTCTCTACATTAAATTAGCTGTTCTGTTAAAAAACTCCTCCTACTTCCAATGCAATTCCTCTGAGTTTAAAATGTTGATAAAATGTGTTTGTTTTCATATATGTTTCACAGACATTCTATAAACAGCTACGACTACACTGGATCAAGTAGAATTATCTCACTTTTTTGGCATTTCTTAATTTCTTAATTTAGGTGCAATCAGCAAAACCCTCACTTTCCCAAACCAAAACCAGACCATAGTATGTGCAAAAGTTGTTGATGGAGTTGATGGAATGAATGAGAATGACTCAACAAGATCTTCAGCAGCTGGTAATAATTCTTCTGAAAGGTAATAACTCACTCTACAGCCTGCAGATAGAACATTTCTCAAGCCAAATGAGGTAAATAACAAACCAAATCTGTTATTCTAGTGGTTTGCATGGCTATATACCGGTATGTTCTTCCTTTGTTTGTTTTGAACCATAGCTCTAATTAGCTTAAATACTGCTGAGCATTGTATCAGTTACAACAGGCCACCGTAGGCTGTGCTACAGACCTATAGATGAAAAATGTAATCATTCACTCATTGCTTATCACTCAGTAACATTACTTTCCTAATTACGCGACAGCTAAAGTAATTTGTTACATTACTTTTGGTTACCCAGCCCAGCAACATGAGATTGTGGTTTAACAAGCCATTTGGAGATATCTACTAACCATCAACAGCAAGGTTAGCCTGGTAGAATACACACAGCACTTCAGCAGAAGCTAACATGTAAATATAGTTTTTTTGACACATGAACTGCAACCCTGAACTTACCTAGACATTACCCAGAGGAGCTGCATGTGAGAACGCAAATGTCAAAATCAGTTGGAGTTAATATTAAACTTTGCCCTGCCAGCAAGCTAGTGCAAAGTCCTTGTAATGTCCGACTGAGCCCATCTGTGAATAGAGTAGGTCATTATCACACAAGAAGAAGAAGAAGAATTCACAACAAGAGACAACTTTGGACAGCTTAACCACCTCACCTGTAGTTCTAGCATTAGGCTAACACACCCACAACCAGTCTCTTCACTGAACACACAGAGACAAAACTTCCAACCTTCAACCGTCAACCATCAACCTTCCTTTCAACTCCTGGTACGACAGGAAATGAGCCAGCCAACCCCCTCCCGCCAAAATGTTAATGTAACAGAGCGCTACAGGGATTATTCAATTTAAATTAAACTACACACATATCTGTAACACATTATCCAATTATGCTAATAATTACTGCCCAATGCTGGATGTGCATATTCAAAATTCCCCTTTTTCATAAAACCATGTCATACGACTTAAACTAAACTATACTGACTTGGGGTTTTTTACAGTGTAAGTGCACCCTGACGAACCTGTCCACCGTGCTGTCTTTTTACATACAATTAGTATAAATAGCAATTACTATGCCGATGTCAGTTTTAGTTTGCAGCACTTAGTCAAATCTAAGATGCTTTATGCTTGTGCACAGAGCAGAGTTATTTGTGAGGGTGCATTCTGTCAAAGATGATCAGTATTTGAATTGCAATGTCTGAATATGACACCAGAACTGATGCCAAATGAAGCTTATGTTAATTGTTGGTAACCATATATGCGCAATGCCATTGAGTAATTAAGGGCAGACAGCATTACAGAAGGCTGTCTGTGCCATTCAAAGCTTTAACATAAGAGTGTGTGAGTCGGTGTGTGTCAGTGTGTGTCGGTGTGTGTATGCATTGTGTATACAAGTGTGTGGAGTTAATAATCAGGAGGGCATGAAGTCCAGAAGCATTCAGTTTAGTCTACTGTTAAGGAGGCTCCCTGTCCATCCTTTATTTCCCATCTCCCACTCACCCATCTTCCCAAAAAACACAATCAAGGAGGAAGGGTGGGGGCTTTTGGCAAAGACACAGAAGAAGAAGGGAGGACAAGAAAGAGGAATCGGGGGTTCACAGAGGGTAAATGAGAGGAAGAAGACGAGAAAAGTCGCCTCTCAAGTCCTACCATTGTCTAGATGTAAATTGGAGCTGATCAAGATTCTGCTAGCATCGTAACCAGTGAGTTCAATCTGCACAGACTTAACAGAGAAAGAGAGAGCCAGAGACAGAGACAAGGACGTAGATGAAGAACAACAGTGTGTTTAAGAGTGACTGACACACACAGGGACAAGGGAAGAGATTTGGCTTGAGTGGGAGCAACAAACGCACCACTTTAGAACCAATGAAGTAATGAAAAGAGGAAGGGGGTGGATGTACTTAAGGGCACACACACTTACACATACACATCCTAATTTCAATAAAGCAGACTTAAGCTCAGACAGTTATGGGTAGGCCAAGTGATCAGCTTTCATTTGAAATTAGGAGAGTTTAATACAAAGATAACAAACATATGTTTGTCTGATGCATGTGCTTAATAAAGTATAGGAAAAGGTTTCATCATAACTCTGCAGTTACTCTGTATAGTTACTGAGATGGAAAAGAATGTGGATTCCTGCCTGATCCTCACTCTGGGAATGTGTCAAGGGTGGTGTGAACATATCTGACCCCGATTTCACCCCACAGGCACTAACCCATTCAGACACCTTTTGGCCTCAGGTAAAGGCTAACTGGATACTAACCTGCTGCCTTTCACTCTTCCCTTGTTTAACTGGAATGGGATGTCTTGAGACTAGATAGTCCTGCACAAGCTTGAACACTGCCGGGGCCGGAATGAGGCCCTGGAAGTCAATGGGTGAATAATGACCAGAGGAATTCCAGTGAGAATTTTGCATCTAAGGCCTGATCAAGATGAGGGACAACTGGTGTTATTTGTGTTGGCAGAGCTCAGTTACAAGATATAAAACTATTGCTCACAGTCGTACTCAAGACAAAAAAGAAACTTTATTGCACTACCAGAAAACATTAAATACAAGTTTGCTCGACCTTGGAGCTCATTTAGACGTTACACTCCATTCATATAAGACAAAGCAAAAGCAGGGAGCCAATAATACACATAACATGTCACATGTTCTCATTTACTGAATACATTGAAGTGTGCATGCTGGAACTGGTCCTGTGCTTGACGAGTAAGGCTGCACTGAATCATAAGTAATGCATATTTTGACTTAAGGCAAACCTTCATCATTAATGAATCCAATCCAATTTGCTTTTTTTCAAGCTGAATTTGCTTTCTGAAGACCTTTGGTAGCATATTAACTTATTTAGTAGGAGACAGGGGTGGTCTATGTCTCCAACCCACTAGCTTTTGTGCTTGACTTTCGTTGAGCTTGACTAATAACTGGCTATAAAAGATTGATGTTGTTTTGTACAAGTGTGTCCTGTTGAGCACAGCCTAAAAAGATAGACCTGATTTATCTACGATACTCTTTTTCTGACAACCTGTCCAAGCAGGCCACATAGCCTGTTGAAAAACTACACCAGTGCAAACCCAAACTTTCCATATTCAACCATCCATCCATCTCAATGCTCGTATATTTCTCTAAGTCCTCTCGAACGTGTCTGTTTCAAGTGCTCTTCCAGGGCATGCCTCTACGCACTCACAGTGCAGTGGGGTAATCATCTCTCTAAAAGATGGATGATGAAACATTTTTTGTAGTTGTTGCTTTTGCTCCCATTCAAAATGGCTGACAGTGCTGTATGGTAATAAGGCTAGAGTGTCTAAGTAATACAGTACAATTGGTTTCAGAGTGACAATTAGGAGGAATTTGAAGAGGCTGATCTGGGCATACCTCTGGCAACAGCTCGCAGTCTGTGATAGAACTTGTTCCCTCAGGCCAAGCCTCTCTGAGGCGCCATGCTTCTGCTGGAAAATGCCAAAAGCTGCCTCATGGCACTCACTACAAGTCTGCTTCCCTTTTTTATGTGGGGGATTCCAGAAAAGTGCAAGAGTAAAAGAGATGATGCTTATATTCTAGGCCTTTTGAAATAGATAGTAGGGATCAAAAGAGAGCCATTTAAAAGGGACAGTCCAGACAAACTACAGAAAAACATATTTTCTCACTTACCCCTAATGTTGCCTGGTCAATAGTTCCAGTTTTATGTACTGGGATTCTGAGATACCCTTGAAATGTCTGTCGCAATCTCAAAACAATGGGGGTATATCCCCTCACCTCATTCCCACAACCTCATCTTTCTATGATGCTTTCAATCTCACTTTTAGCCAGCCTTGTTTGTTTTCTCTTCTTTTCTACTTTACTCTCACTCTATTTACTCTTTTTATTCTTTTCCTTCTTCTCCTTCCTTCCTCCTCTCTTTTCTAGTCAGCCCTTCTCCGGTTGTTTCTAACTCTCCATCACTCATAAGCTTTAATCTTGGACTTCTCCCTCTTTCCCTGCTATACCGGTCACACTTTCTTTGTTGCACAGCTATTTTCCCTTGTCGTAGTTGCACTTCATCCCTTGAACAGCGAACAAAATAGGTTGTGTGGGATATACAGTACAGAAAAACAAACCCACAGATGACCATTATGATGCTAAATACATTAAACGCTACACACGTGCATTTAAAACTTGTGGTGGGCTCTTCATTCTGAATTGAAGTATCAATGCTGTTCATGTATCTCTATGTGCTCCATGTGTCTCAAAGCCTATAGTATTTCCACTATAGGTCCTTGAATTGCCATCTCTCTGCCAGCTGGCCTACAACCTACTGCTTTCTATTTGCCAGTGCAAGTGTGTGTAAGGAGTGTTTGACTAACTAGAAAAAGACTAGTCTTAAATATTTCAATTAGTTTATACTGTATTCACATCATACCATATCAGTTTTACAATGAGGTCAGTGAGATCAGTGTCCTCTCCTTGGCGTCCAAAAAAACTCTCTATAAGTCTGTAAGACCAGATGTCAGGTATTAGAATATGCAGCTGTGTTACTGTCACTCTTTGCCACTGTTGACTTTCTTAGCTTTAGTAATGTTTTTTTCTACACATTGGCTAATGCTGTTGCCATCTGTTAATTTTAAACTGACAAATGGTTCATGTGGTGATGTAGAACTACTGCCCCAACCCCAAAACCCCTTGTGGGACCACACGTACTACATACGGATTATTACAACCCTGTGACGTAGGGATTTAAGTCATACATTACTTTGGAAAATGTTCATTGTTGAAAGCAATCACAATGCAATGGCTAGATCAGATACAGCCACGCATACGGCATTATGTTTATGTCTCATTCTGAAGGGGAGATAAGTCTGTGTGGGTGTGTCTGTATGTGTGTGTGTGTGTGTATAGATTCATGCTCAAGTTAGTGAGACATCCTCTGCCAGATATCTCTGTTTGTCCCTGAAAGCCATCACGTCCCTGCCATTGTTGGCTAAAACAACAGGGGCAAGCTGAGTGCCTCCCTCCAGCCAGACAAATCTGTCAGCCTGGAGGGCAGAGGGAGGGAGGGGTGGGGGGTGGGGTCCTAAGAAGTTTCTCTCTCACAGGAGAGTTGTCATCTTAAGGGTTTGTCAGAAGACACACATATCACGAATTCCATGTCAAGAAAGCAAAGGAAACTCTAACATCTCAGATGGGATTACATTCCCAAAGTACTAATCTCTCTTCTTGGTTTAATCCCGAAAGCAGCTCACGAATGTTTGTATCAACAGCCAGTCAACTTAGATAAGTTCATCTTCTGAACATCTTCAAGAATAATTGCAGTTCATTACAACTTCAATCCTACTTCAAGGAGTAAGAACCAGAGACACTGTCGGCATTCTTCTTCTTTGTTAAAACCTGGGGCCTACAGTACCCACTATGCAATTTGTCCGCTGACTGTTCAGTTGGAGAGTCGGGTGTGTTATGCTAGTAGCAGCTAATGTAGCCTCGAGCCACTAGCCTCAATTAGAGATGAGTAGAGGGCTACAGCAGGTATGGTCAGAGCTATAAAATAAAAATAAAAAACTATAAATTGACTATAACATTTACTTATATTAGTTCTTGAGAAAGTCCAGAGAGCAGTATATGGAATTAGGTCATAAACTGGTGTCAGGTCTGCACAAACTGCACCAGGTTGTTAGGACTATGACAGCTTTACAGGGGATGGGATTCCAGCCTAATTACAGGTGGAACCACTGGGAGAGGGGATCACTGGGAGGAGGAAGAAGAAGACTGTAAGAATAGAGAAGGGGGCGGCCAGGAGCAGGGACACGGGTGGGGCAACTAAAGAGTCGTGAAGAATGTAATGGGTTTTAAAGGTAATAATGGAGACATAAAACCCAAAATGTGATGGGTCAGCAAACTGTGATAAATCATCCCTACATGCCACAAAAGTGCTTAAAAGAAAAATCCAAGAAAGCCAGCAAAAACATTTTGTAGGCACGGTACATGTCCACACACACACAGACATATGTGCAGGTCATCATCAGAATGTGAGAACATGATTGAGGATGACACCTGAAAGTAGGAAGAAAGAGAAACAGATAATGGCAAACACAGAAGGAAACATGGAGAACAAGTCACAAGGGAGAGAGGGGTGTTCATCCTGGGTTCACCATGACAACCCATCGACAGAGAGATGGATTGGGGGGAGGAAAGGAAGTAACGGAGACTGGGCTGCTGTCTGAAGGGCAAAACAGCATAGGAAAAGCCTGTACATCCCGTGATTTGTTTGTGAACATGGGACCCCCAACTGTCAAGTCTCCCCTATTTCCTGTATGTGCAGCACTCCACTGAAGATGCTGTTAAATTAGGCAATGCATGGGATTAGACTGGAAGTAGGGTTTAGCTACAGCAACATTAATGTACGTGATTTGATACAACTAAAAGCTCAATTTTTGCAACAGTTAAATTCCATCAACCCTAACCCTACACCTAGTCCTAATCCTGCACAGAGCCCTGAATTCAACAACCTCTGGGATGAACTGGAACACCGACTGTGAGCCAAAATTGGAGCAAATTCCTGCAGCCAGATTCCAAAATCTTAAGGGAAGCCAGCCCAGAAGAGTGTTTGAGAAGCATATTAATATCAAGAGACATTCAACAATCACACATGTGTGTATTAGGCGTATAAGGGTGGTTAAACATTGCTTGTCGGGGCTGGGTCTTCAATGAAAATATTGGCAAACAACAGACATTTAAACCAGTCTCAATATAGCTTGAGAAGCCTGGAAACAAAGACATTGGCATTATATAAGTAGCCTCATTACCATGCATACAGATGGAGGCATGTAAAAGGTGCATACCATGAGACAACAGAACAGAACAGAACAGAATGTGATTAACATCTGAACCAAGTTCTTCCTGTTTTTATCCAAAAATGGGGCAATATCCATAAAATATCGTATTAATTATATCCAATCTTTACTCTTTTACTCTATCTGCCTTAAGTGAAGGAACGTTTTCCAGTCTCATCCATGAATTTTCTGTTGTCTGAGACAAATGTGAATTCGTTGAAGGCCAAAAACATTGATGTAATTCAAAGAAATTAGTTCTGAGGGGAGAATGACAGTATCTTAAATACTGCTGGCAAATGCTGACATACTGCTGGAGGTTAACACACCCATCTAGAGACAGCTGATTGAAGGCAGTTGAGCATTTGTTGGATATGTTTCTATTTCTAATAAAAGCAGAATGTTTAAATAGTGTCCACCAAGCACACTGAGTGAAAGTTATAGTTTGTCAACCTTTTTCCAGAGGAAACATTTATCAAAGAAGTCCCTTATGTACCCTACAACAAAAAGAATTTACAGGGCAAAAAAAATCTTTTTCATTTTCTTCCCTTGTTTTCTCTTGATCTGAGCCACTCTGGAGTGACAGCTGAGCTGACCTAAATACAAATCACACTGCTATCCCCCTAGTGTCCCATCAAAACCCTTTTCTCTAAACCTGATGTTTTTGGTCTGCTGACAGTAAGTAGCCACACTTGCCACAGCAGCTGCCCTGCTTCAGAAATGCGGTCTTGGAGCAAGAATTTTGTCACAGATCCAGAACCCAAAGGGAGCCCATATATCTCATGCAGACTGCTGCTCTGTGCTCTTTATGTCTGGGATAGAAGAGGGAGGTTTCCGGGTCACTGTACATCCAAGTCCCGGCCCAGAGCCTCCCAGGTCAGTTCACTTTCCTGTTTCTAAACTAAAGAACAGCTTAACCGGGACAACACTGTTGGTTGACTCTCATGTTAACCGTCAAATGACTTACTAAATGACTCAATCGTGATGCACTTTAGTATGGATTTTGACTGAGAGACCAAACAGAAAGGTTCTATGGTATACAAGAGACATTATACAGTTATTTTACAAATCAAGGGAATATATCAATATATTTAGACTGCTTTTTATATGTGCACAGGCTTGATGTTACTCAGTAGGTCTGTGTGTTAACATCTCACTGAAGTGACAGGCATGTCACCGCATGTAGGTGTCTTTGCGTACTATCAATACCATCTATGATTCTTATCAGCATGAGAGTGATACACTCCTTGTGCGGACTGGGATACAAGCCAAGGTGAACAGACTGCGGTTAAGTGGTCCGTTCCTCCTTTGCTCTCTTCCATCTTTCATGGCTTTTTCATTTCGAAGTCCTTTATCGCTATGCCGAGCAGGATCTTCGCTCCCGCATTTTTAATTAAAATCTAAAATGTGCAATAACTCTGGGCTAGTCTCTGGGCTAGACTCTTGTTTTGCCCTTCAAGCTGTTTTATGTCTTCTTTTACCTATGATTATTTAAGTGTTTTAACTATCATTATTTTAACCTATGTAAAGTAATCTATCATTATTTGAGCCTGTGTCTTTGAGTACCCTAAAATTATTATTATTATTATTCGACTTTGTTGCTCATTTCATCAAATCCTTCAATCAAGCCTTTCTATTTGTCCAATTCTGTTCACACTTCACTGCATAAATGCTTTGACATAAGCCACATGGGGTACACAGATTTACCAGAGGTACACCTATGTAGAAAAGCTCCACAGCAAGCAAATTAACTCTCACTCTTAGACTATAGCCTAAGCCATTCAAGGACCCTGAGAAAAATCCAATCCTTAAAGTTCTTGACTTCCCATGACTCCCTGAAGACAAAAGGCTGCTTGTGTAGACAGTGCTTTAGTTCAGTCACCTGGGTGCAGCTGCGTAGTGTTCTTACACACTTTCCAGAGCTGCAATAAAATAAACTCCATCAGCCCTTTGGAATTACACACAAGCCATATGTTATAATACCTGGGAAAGTCAAACATATAGTAGGTTGTCATGTTTCACTGTGCAGTAGTAGTGATGTTCTAATCTGTCTGTCTGGGTAAGATTAAAACAACACGAGAGAGGCAACTGTTTAGACAATCATACAGTAGCAACCTCTGCTAAAAAAAAGAAACCTGAGGAGTAAACGTGGGTTGACGTACCAACATACTTTCAACATTGCATGAGTATCTTCCAGGGCTCTGAGTCACTGATTAACTGTACTTGTGAAATGACCCCTGCATTTTTCAGTACAACTTTAGTGTTCTTGAAACAAGGGTGTCAAGAACTGCCCTGTGGATGACGGGCATTGATGTTTTGAAAAACTGCAAGTGGATAGCATGGCTAAAAACTGAAGCCGCTCTGTCTTTTGCCCTTATCGTTCTATCATTATCTCCTCACATATCAAGAAGGTGAGGAGGGAGGAGGGAGCCAGGTAGGAGCTTGTGCAGGGTAGGAATTCCAGCCAATTCCGGGGCCCCTCCTTGCACAAACAGTGGGAAGAAATCTCAGAGTTTTCCGTGAGGCCTAGGCTCATTCGCTGAAGGAGCACTGGTTGGGAGGGCTCAAACAATCATCCCACATGCCACCCACCCCGAGGAGAAATCCACATAACTGTCTGCTCGCCCATCATTAAGCAAGACCACCTGCTGGCAAATCAGGACCCCCATCATGTTCTCAGCAAGCCTGGCTAACCCCATTACCAGTTAGCCTCTGGACTGCTGTACACACATATCATAAAGAGCCAGTGGTATGTTGAGCAGTAAAATGCTGCTCATTAACATCCCACAAGGACTATTGATTGTCCAAGCAGTGAAGCACACTAGCTCCACTCAGTATTATGTATTTAAATAGATGCAGCACAAAGGGACAAAGAAAGGATCTTTGATGCAGCTGTTGCATGACTATGCACGGATTTCTGACTGGCTCATCTCTCCTCTTCTAAAAAGAGAAGGAGAGGAAAAGATCAAGACAGGAAGAAACAACCCTTTGTTTCTGTTCTTCATCAGGGCCTTGAGGGAAGGACTCTGGCATTAAGTCATCAGGAGCTGAAACAAAAGCAGCTGATAAACAGGAGCAAGACAGATAAGATCTCCCTGTACGCTCAACACTTCTCCATCAAGAAGGCTTCCTGTCTTCCAAACCCCCAACACCTTCGTCTTCTCTCTTTGTTCTCATTAACGCAGCAATGGAAAAAAGCAAAATGGTAATAAACACAGCAAAAACATTTAATCTTCTTAACTCTTTAGAATATCTGGAGGACAGGGCATTCTGTTGAGCCTTGAATTTTCCACTTTTAACAGGACTTCATCAAGACACAGCAAATGTCTCTTTCTGCACAGCGCAATTGGCTACGGCGACATTTCACTGAATGGTAGCTGGAGGACCAAGCAAAGGAAGAGATTCCATGCCAAAGGCCCTCTGCTTATCGGTCCCGACAAGGTGTAAACTGAACAATGCAAATATGGTAAATTTTGAGTTTTGCTTTTTCAGTTTCTTATTTCAACCACAAAAAATGCTGGCAAGGGCGTCAGTAAGTACATATAAGGCATCAGGAAACAAAAAAGAAGGCATTCTTTTGCACAGCAAATATGGTGTGCAGCATTTCATGAGCTGGTTGGCATTGCAAGTGTTTACTGAGATCTTGTAAACACTCCTCCGGGGAGGGCCGCTCTCTGGCAGATGAAAGCCTTCAGCCAAGTGATCACACACGGACTGAGTGGCCCTGTAGTGCCACCGCCCAGTGCGAAGAGCACAGGAGTAGAAAGAGCGTGAAACATAATGCCTGAAGCCATCTATATTCACGCTGCACTGATCCAAACTCTAACAAACATGCCATAGCAAACACAACAACCCTCAGGTTCCACGTCCTCGCACGTACAAAGAATCCCTCTGTTTTTACCTCGTTCTGCATCACTCATCTTATTTTCCTTCATGTTTGTGTCATTCTCAAAACTCTTGGTGGTAAGGAACTAATACAAAGCCTTTTTTCTTCCACCTCAGACAATGTGCCTCCCCACCTAGCTTCTCTGCCAGGCATTCCTGAGTCTATCCTAGCTATCGAAAATGTCAAGAATGAAGAGAAAGCAGAGGAGGGTACAATGAGTACTGCGGCAGGTAGAGTCTTGTCCCGCTGCACTAACATCCCACAGTCTCTGGGGGTAGTGGTTGCACTGAATGGATGGGATCTGACTTGACTCTCTTAATTAAAACTCTGCACTGGAAAAAGCCTCAAAGCTCATTCTCTGCTGGATGGAGGCATGCCAGTAAATTGTCTGGGCCAGTTTCATTCTCCAAAAAAACAAATACAGATTTTACTGAGGGGCAAAACCTGACAATTGTCCCATGACATTACTTATTGGCTGGCCAGTGCAAAAGTGCAAGAGAAAAATCTTTTTTAGATGTCTATTAAGAACAATGTCTGTCTAACTTTTGACTTCTTAAAGTATTTCCTTACCGCTACGCCTTCATCTGTAAGGTAATATGAGAAAATCAGGTTATGTGAAGTAAACCCTCTTCAAATACAAAGACCCAAAACCAAAAGGGCACATTTTAGACAGTTTGTCAGAGCCAAGAAACTCCTCTCTCCACAACAGGAATCCGAAAAGAAGAAAAGGGGGCTGAATAAAAGGTTAGCAGTGCACTGTTTCGTGCCTGGACAGACAAACAGAAGAAGTTTTATATGTGTGCCAGATTCAACTTAACACAGCAAACAAGCTCCATCCATTGGAACATCCTGCCACCCAGAACTGTTCAGATGAAAGTACCCAAAATATAGACCTTACAACTCTGAAACAGTGATTGCTGCAAAAAGCCTTCAGCTGATCCGTGCTCTTATTCATTTCCCCCTGGTGATCCCAGCTGGTCTAAGTGATTCAAACTTTGAACAGCTGCCAACATTGTCAAGCACCAGTAAAAGTTACACAGAAGCAAGCTCACTGCTCACTGACATGGGGGCACAGGCTGCTACAGTCACGGTAGATGCTGAGATTTATTAGCCATGGTTGTGTGGTTCCTCTCATAAGAGCCTGACAAATTGCTTTGCAACCAAAATAGGACTCAGAAGACAAAAAGTATTTGATTAACTATTTTTCAGGCTGGAGTTATTTATTTAGCAAATCAACAGAATAAACAACACAAATATTTTAATCAGTCATCTCGACTTAATTCAAAAGCTCCTTGAAAACGAATCTTAAAGCATGTTCGTGTGTGGGTAAGTTTGATCCTCCATGGCCTGCTTCTGCTGCTGCAGTCTTTCTCTTTTTGGGGGGGGGGGGTTAAAATGGTGGGAACACGTGAGTGTGGGAATCTGTGTGGCTCTGTAAACCTCCCTCGTCCTGTGTTATGTGTATGTAAGTGTTAATCAGTTTCATCTCTGACTTTATAAAATGGCCCAGCTACGAGGTGCAAAGGTCGGGACAACCACTCAACCGGTGTCCTTAAGGTGTTAATCAGACACACCCACCTCCACGCTACGTTGGGAAAGTCTGGAGCGTCACCTTGGCAACAAAGCTCCTAAAATGACTCAGGTGTCCTTGTTTCATGGAGTTCTGGGAAACTTTGACGCCGTGAGCCTGAGGCTATGTAATTTCAGCAGCCATCGGTGTACAAAATCCTTGCTGCTGTAAGTGATTTACAAGTCAAACCACAGTCTTCAAACCACAGCATGGATTCTACACTGAATATCTCCCAAGTAACACACAATATATAAATAAGTCACAGAAAGTTTACTTATTAAATTGCAATTATAAGGCCTGTTGAATTTACAGATGAACTCCCATACATGATTATTATTCTTAGACTCTTAACAACATGTACTGTATATTCCATCCCGCATAGGACACAGGTCTCATTCCATTCACAACAAACTAGCTGCTTACCTTCCACGCAGTGCTCCACGTCCTCCAGGTTGCGCAGGGTAATCCTCATCAGACTTGAGTTGAGCATAAGTTCGTTCTTGTGTTCGGGCCCCATGGACTCCCCGGCAGGGTTGAGAAAGAATATGCGAGTGTCGCCCGTGGCTACCTGGTTGTCACAGATTCCAGGGTTGCCAAAGCCGCCGATCATCAACTTGTTGCCGCCATCCAGGAGAATTTCGTGGTTGACGTTGGACTTCCCTTTCAAGTAGCGCCACACCCTGACCTTTAGCCGAACGACAACAGAAAGACAGCAAATGTTAGAGATGTGGGGTCCCTGTAGAGCTCTTGGTCATCTAAATTAGGGTTCCCTCAGTGCCCCTCGGCCCCGGAGCATGCATGCAGGCTGATGTTTCTCTGACTTAATGTTCAAATCTTTACCTGTGCTACCAAAACATCAACAGAAGTATGGGATTATTTCTAATGTAATAAATGTCATACTAAAGATCCAGATATGTGTGTCCAGGCATGTGTAAAATGTATCTGAAACAATGCATGCACCCACAGATAGTCCATCACAAGTGCAGCAAAGGCTGCACTATGACCAGTCATGGGAAAGCTTGTTCCTTCCGCTACATGTCGCCTGCCTAATTTCAACACTTGATGGTGGTTTCTGTTTCCAGGAGACCAGCCGTGTGCCTGTAATCTACTCCACTCATTCACCGGGAGACGGGAAGCAAGTGGGGACTGAGAAAAGGAGCAGCCAGAGAGCTGACCAAACACAACTTGTTTATTTTGACAGATTAAAGAGTGGTCTACCACAAGTCCATGATGGTGCAAACCTTTCACAATGAATGGCCATGGAATGAGAAGGGAAGAAGGCTGCTTCCTGACTGAAATGTTGCTTATTTGTGGAAATGTTTTTTGTTTTTTTTTGTCTATTAGTCAGAGACGCAATGTTCCTGTGGCATTCAGAGAGTTGGAAAATGTACAGTTTCAGATCTGTCACGCACAGGTTTTACATGAGACAATGTAAGGCATAACTACATGTCTTTATTTCTTTGGGCATACCTTGCAGCACTTGTCAGTGAATAAAGGCATGTTATAGTCTCTTACAATATAATAACAGCAGCCTACAAGTCATTTTACTACTTTGGGTGCTTTTTGCAGTTTATGTACCTTTTTAAAGGAAATCGTTTTAAAAGCTACAAGTCTTAAATTTCTAGCCTGGGATACAAGTGGGGATATTTATCAGCAATAGCACAGAATAAATGATGATTCAGAATTTCATCTTTGCAGCCACCGGCAAATGAAGATACATGTTTTCAGCATTTACGAGCAGAGCTAGGCTACAGCAAGGGGCCGGTGACGGGCCACTCTCCCAGTGCAGCATGTTGAGAATGATTACATGGTCGGATAGGCCTCCCTTGTAGCTTTGTAATTGGTAAGTGGAAATAAAAAAAAGCCCATATTTCTATGTCTGAAGGCAAAGTGGATTCACTCTCGGTGTCCATGTAACCGCTGCCAAATGCGTAAGGATGAATGAGTTTGTATGATGTTTTTCAGGAAAGCTGTTGATGCATTTGAGAGTTGGAACATCAATTCGGTGGTAATGGCTTCCATCAGCTACATGAGGGTAAAGGTATCAAGGGATAATGTGTACTAAAAGCATAAAAAAAATTAAGCCTATTAGTAGCTTTAGCGCACGAAGCAGGTGTCTTTTCCTTGAAGCAATGCATTCCTGCGGATACTTCACTGGATCGTTTCAGAAACCACATTAAAACACTCACCTTGCAAGAATAGGTATTATGCACCGGGTCCATGTTAATTATTTCGTCCACGGTACCGGTCAAAACTATGTTGGCCTCCTCTTCCCTGTCCTCCAAGTCTTTCTCCGGGCAACTTGCGGCGCATCGCTGCCACAGAGCCACGAGCAGCCCCGCCAGAAGCAGCGCTGTCCGGCTGGCCCCGAGTGTCCGCTGGGAACCCATGGCCACCACACGGATGTAACCCAAAAAGTAAACTTTCCTAAAAATTAAATTATGCCGCCCGGAGCGTCCTAGAACAAACTCCAAACTCCTTCGAATGCGTTTGAATTTTGCACCGAGCCTCCTTTCCACAACTTCCCTACGGACTACCAGTGTCTCTTTCACTCCGCAGCCCTGTTCCCTTCATCTGCAGCCCGAGTTAAAAATCCCTCTCTGCCGCCGCCGGCTGGAAGACCAGGAGGGAAGAGAGGAAGGAGGAGGAAGGAGGAGGAAGGGGCACGGATCTCTCTCCAGGAATGCAACAGCACTTTTCTCTCCCCCTCTCTTTTCCTCTCTCTCTCTCGCGCTCTCTCTCTCTCTCTCACACACAAACACACACACACACGTACACACACACACACATTCACAGTGACGCTCCAGCATATTTGCATGGGATCTGAATTGCTGATCCCACAAGTGAGGGTGGTAGTGGGGGGGCCACGAGGGCCGGAGGGCTGCGCGCTCAGATGCCTGTAGAAAGTTGCTGTTCAACGCCGCCCCCAGTCGGACAGACGCTGTCTCTACCTCCGGTAACAGCGACCCCCAGACCGCGCACATCAAGCACAAAGCTTATAGGTAACTGACTAAGATTGGTAATATGTCACATTCAACAAATAGTTGTAATATATTGGTATTGATCACATATTGTTTCACTTTCTCTCATTTTTAAAGTTCTGGTTCCAAGTGGTATTAGATGTATCAAGTATTGATGAGTTTAGTGGTTTGATGCTGACTCCCCTCATTAAAGGCTTAGGAGTAGTTTTAGCACCATGAGTTACTTTTATAAAAAAGTAGGCACAACCTCCAACTTCTACCAAGCTCCGTGTTTCAAAATTGGTGGAAGTCCCATATGGTGTCTTTCACCAATAAAAGATGACCATTATTTATTGTTGTCTATCATGGTGATTGTCTTGAGAAGTTGCCTGTACTGCATCATATGTGTGAATTTATATGAGCCCATAGGGATCCTCCTTTAAATTGGCAACTGTAACATTTAGACTTCCTTAGATCTAGGAACTAAACTGGATCCATGAAAATGAAATATTTCTCTGTCTATCACTGTGATATGATTTACTAGAAGATAGCACTGCCTCTGGTGTAGAACAACTAAGTATACACTGATCCATAGTTTTAATCTCTTCTGGCTTTTATCAGATGTGATCTTTGATTTTAAGTATTAACTTTGGACAGAAAGATATTGAAAGCTATAGGCTGTAGAGGTATGATCACTGTGTACACCCAATGCAAAACTACCTCAATGATTGAAAATCCATATGAAACTGAACTCCACAGCTGGACAGGGGGATGCTAAACCCAAAGCTATGTCATACATCATTAAAGATTCCCCTTATATCGTTAAATAACCCATGTTTAAATCTGTAAATGTTACCATGTGGCTATTTTGTTGGAGCTCCTATTTAAGAACAGACAGTTCGTAAATTTCCACTCCTCAAAAGCTGTAATTTTAACTACCCTTCTATTCCTGGGAAAATGACAGGCTTGGTTATGCACAGTTGCTAGAGAGGATATTTGAAGAAATTTGTCCAAGTAGACAACTGGTTTTTGAATGAAAAATTATAGTTTGTCATTCCTTTTCATGTTCTTTATACAGTTGGGCAGGTACACTTAAATCAGAACTATTCAAACACAAATAATCTCTCAAATCAACACATTGACATAATCTGTAATGGCATCAGGCCTGGAGCAGCTCAACTGAAAGTAAACAACACAGTGATTTTGTGGTTTTAAATCAAGTTTTCATTGGCTTCCACATCTAAATGAGCTTCATTTTATAGCAGTAATGACTGGTTTGAACAAGAGTACACCCAAATACCAAAAACATTTCCCTGCATGTTGTTACGTATAATAAATTATTCTTAACGTAGCTGTATGTTGGTGTCAGACATGAATTATCGCTGTTGTTTTAGGACCAAACCAGCTCTTCCTTTGTTTCTGGTTGAAGTAAACAGTAATGACTGTAAATTTAAACTGTAGTGTCTTAGAGTACAAACATTCAGTGGTATTTCCTTCTCAACACACGAATTACAGGTTAATTCACAAATATCAAATAGATGTCGCTGTGAAGTGAAAGTATTGGAATGAGGGCCTATTATGTTCCTCATATTTTTTAAGCTGCAGTAATCAATATTTAATATTTTTATTTTATATTTTAAAAAATGGATCAAATAACTGTTATGTGAAATGTATAACCTGTAGTGGCAAAAGCACAAATTATCCAACAAGAGGTGGAGGTGGTGGAGGACTACAGATACCTGGGCGTCCATCTTGACAACAGAGTTGACTGGAAGAGTGGAACACTGAGACTGTCCACAGGAAGGGACAGAGCAGACTTTACTTCTTGAGGAAGCTCAGGTCCTTTAACGTAGATTATCACTTGTGGACTCTGTGGACAAAGAAGACAATTATTGGAACATCTCCCGTGATGTCAAATTTACCAGAGAGGACATGAACAATCACGTCCCCCCACTGCTAGTTATCTCCTGACAGCCGTCCTCCTCCCATAAATATTTCAACACAAAAGCCCCAGAAAGTAAACAAGCTTTAACAAGTATTTGGCTGAAAGAAGACATAGGCTCTTTTGTGAATCAAAATGTTGGCAGATGCAATTACAGTGGGAGATAAAGACGACCTGGGGAGCAGAGACATCAATCTACATTCCCTTGCAGGGGATTTACTCATTAGCCTGGTCTACTGAAAAAGGCTGTGTATTATTTTCTTTGACTTTTGTCACATGTCAATTTTATTCTCTGCCTTGTTAAATTCAAAGATACAAAAAGTCTATGTTAGTTGGTTAAGAGTCACTTGATGACTGTGCAGTCTTGTAAAAACACCGTTTTACAGTTTGAGCAAAATTTTCTATTTTAAATAGAATATTTGGCAAGAGAAGGGTCAAATTAGAAAATGTCAGATATCATAATGAAATACTGGTTCTCATCAGTGTCATACTGGTTTTGGCTTTAAAAACCTAGAAATCTGTACTTTTCACAGTTACAATGGTGATGGATGCAGATGAAGTCTTTTATTATATTCTATTTTGATAAGTTATACTTATGTTGATGGCTTACACAACACAGCTGGAAATAGACTCTGTATTCAGACATGTGTCATTGGAAAGAAAGAGGCGTAACCCGAGATGCAACATTAGCAGCCAAATTGTATGCAAAGCCCAGGGGCTGCTTTTCACCGAGAAGCAGCTGCATTGCTGCGCCCTTGTGTATCACTGCATCATGGTCAATCAGAGAATCACTGTGTAGTGCAGTATCGAAAACCAATCCAACCTTTGGGCTTCTGTTCAAGTCATGTAAGTGATATCTTACAGTATGTGCCACATAAATAATGCACCTCTCCTGCTAAAGTTATTCAGCGTCTTGGCATTCAATTTTGTGCTCTGTTTCAATATCCTTTATCCAGATAGTGTCTGTTCATTTCCTCTGCTTTGGTACTGTTTTACATTGCTCTCATAGATAACGTGCAGGCACACTCCCACTTAGCACTGCTCTACATGCAACACAAAGAGACAAAGTACACACATGCACTGAGACATTCCAGCATTATCAAACGAGGCTATTGTAGCTCCTTTGTTTTTCCAGAGGACAGGCCCAGTCCCCTTTATCAGGTATCAGCATGGGAACAGAGGAACGAGCCTCGCCCGCCAGGCATCTATCTGTCTCAGTCCACAGACATAGTGTCCAGTTTCTTACACTGCAGCCTGCCCTCTCTCTGCTGTCTCGCTTTGCGACGGACCTGGCTGTAGATTAATTCATCTTGTGATGTGCTTACCTTGTGAAATGCTAGTCATTATGCTTGTGTCTGTATATCTGTATGCATGCAGGAATCCATACACAAATCTCTATGTGAGTAATATCAGAATGATGCAACAGAGTAGCAGTGAACTTCACACTGCAGCCTAGACCCGGTTGTTTCCCAACCACATTGTGTTAAACTGCTTAAACAAAGTCCCCAAAATGTTATGGTACCATGGCAACATGCCCATGTTTTCGGGAAGATTGACTTGTCTAATTGGATAATTTAGCCCACCCCCAGGTGCTTAACTGTTTATAAGGTAGAGCATCTAAATTGATGTCTGGATTTGGATTTGTTTTAACATTTAACACCCTCTCTACTCACAGAATTAGCATCCTCCCTGCAGAGATACCCTTGCATGTGTATAATATTTCTGTTAACATTGTCATAAACATAAGTAGTACAGAGACATCATTTTTAAGAGAATTATATTTTTACTTCACTAAAAATGAATTAAGCACTGTTTCCTTTCATTTGATGTGAAGTTTAAGTTCAATCAGGACAGACACCACAAGTGAACAATAATGTATAAAACAACCTGTCATTTAGATTGATTATTAGGAGTTGGGAGGATTAGGACCCATTAAATAGCAGCCAATTGGAAAGCCCCCCTAGGGAGCCATAGACAGGCCCTTGACACTGGTGGTGATGAGGTGGTGGAGGGGTGAAGCAGCAAAGGAGCATACAACAGCAGAGAGATGAAACAGGTAAGATATAGTATAAATATCCTTCACCTAAGAGGATCATTGGATGACAGGAAAACCTGCAATAATAATGGCTTACCAGCAATGTGTTTATGGAACTACAGTTGAAGTCAAAGGCCTTGGTTGATCAATGGTCAGTGATTTTTCATGGAACAGTCCGACATGAATGGGCTGAACACACGTTCACTGTCAGGCGTCATACACAGAGTTTGTGTGTGAAAGTTCTATATAAAGAAGAGCAGGGCGGTCAATGCATGCCAACACACATGTAAATACGAGGACATGCTTGAAGCCTTCCCCAGTTTAATGAAACAGAGAGGTGAGAGTAGCTCTGGAGTCTATATTGGCTGTTTTTTTATACTAATCATCATACAGCAAGAGACAGTTGTCATGATGGTTTTACTTCTCTCCCTATTATTCTTGCCATAAAGGCAGACATTTACATTTGCTTATGTGTCTGGGAAACTGTAAGAATTTCATCAGGTCCTCGTTGAACTGCCATATATGAAATGCCTATAGTAGCTCACTGCATTTGCATAGAAAAACTTCAATTTTGTGTTTCTGCACAGTTCGAATAAAATTTGGAGCTATTAAACCATCTGGCAGAATGTTTATTCCAAGTTGATTGGTTATCCAAAAAGGTACATTGTGTCATTTACAACATCAGTTTGTTTTGTTTTAGGCAGTGCATATTGTTTGCTGGATTTATTAATTGCAGATGTGTTTAATTCTGCTGTTTAGGATTTATATTAGGCACTGATTCAACTAGTACTAAGTTACTTTTGTTGACATCAATCCCATGGATAAGAAAAGTAGTTTATTTTATTTCAAATGACATCTATAGTCTTTCTCCATGCTGTATGCTTATAGAATAGCTTTATGGAACGTTTGGGGGGAAATTAGGAGTTTTCTAGTGCCACATTATATTCCTCCATTGGCAGCATCACTTTCCCAAGACAAACAGTAGAGGTAGAAGAGCTGCAGCAAACGGACTGTGTTTAGCTGCCTGACAGTTTGCCAGATGGCCCTCTGCTTTGTGGAGTCAAGTCTAAACAGGAGGGTTGGTTTCACACCTGGTTTTATCCCTGTGCTTTTAACTGGAATGCCAGATAGTTCGATGCCCTGTGGAGCCTCTCCCATTTCTGTTTTCTCTCTCCAGCTTTCTGACTTTTGCCAGAAAGTCTGCAGTTTGAGGCTTTGAGCCGAGCTGAAATGTTTCTTGTTAGTGTCAACGGAATTAACAAACAGGTAAATACTATACTATACTATACCATCTGGATGCATTGGGATGGAATCCAAGTGTTCATTTTCAATAAAAATGCTAGCCTTGTGGTCCTTGAGGTTTTCCACCATCATTAGTATGTGTCTTATCTGAATGGATTGCCATAGATAAGGTTGAGTGGAAACAAGATAAAGGAGTGTCAGTGAGGAACACCATGTAGACTCTGTGCCTCAGTATATAGATAGGGACACAGATAAAGTCCCCTCACTTCCTCATGTCACGCATGTTGACCGTATTGCCTTCTAGAGATGCTTTAGTGTGTAATGTTTCCACACAAACTCGTGATAAATTGAAAAGGTCAGCATGAAGGTCATGTGGAATTTTCTATACCCATGAAAATCCCCAAATCCCTAAAAGCTGTGTTACCAAATGTTCATTTCAAATGTAATGTGTCACTATGAGTTTCCTGTAAATCATGTTTAAAATTAGCTGTGAACTGTTTACTTGCGTTGTTGACAGCAGGGCATCAGTAAATGATAGCGAGTCAGCTTCCATTACTATTAGTTGCTTATGAAACCTCTTCATCCATCTGCTCCAGCTCCTGCTCTTTTATGCAGAGTGGCCACAATTTACCAACGGCCATTTTGTCTAATGGATACCATTCATTCATTCCCAGCTTGCTCTTTGGCAGGCGCTCGCCAGAGTCCATTAGGAAATGAGTCCACCGCGAATGCCCACAACCACGCCACTGCAGATGAATGGCAAGATCGAAACCTGTCTGGCTCCAAGTGATTTAGTTGCCACTGTTGAGCTGATTTTGTATTCTCCACCTGTTGGCTACTTCTGTTGTTAGATCTGTAATGAGACACATTTCGATGTGAAATTGACTACCCCAGTTCAATATTAATGCACTATGTCATCCCCTCTCTATTTGACTTAATGAATCTCACCATAACAATAGGATTACTTACTTAGGACAGTGGTGTGTAATAGAAACGATTAGTAATGCCTCAGTGGAAACACCTTTAAAACAGAGGGACCAGTGTTCACTGCAATGCTCTCTGACTACGGACTCATACTCTTATGTACAGGAACTCAGTGTCAAAGAGGATCCTAATTTCTATTAGCTGGCCTCTGCTTTTCCCTGCAATAAAGTTTGATCTATGTATCTCACCAAGTGAAGGAAACACAATTGATAGTTTGACTCTGTGCTGTAAGTGCATGTGTGCGTTTGTGTGTCTATAGCTGCCCTTTCCAAGTCAAAGAGCTGAGAACTGTGCCAGAAGACAAACTAAGCACTGTGACAAGAAAGTGCAGCATCATCGTGGCTTCCTCTTCTGCACACTTAGTTCGACCCAAAATGGCTGTCCAGTTGCATTAGCTAATTGCACAATCCATTGTCTCTGTGCCACTTCGCACTTTTTCATCTGACCAGCTATGCTGATTCAATTCAGCCAGATGATCTAATCCTTTTATTCAGCTATGACTATCAAGTTTGAATACACCTGTATCCATCAAACAATGTGTACGATTATTGATTAAGTCAGTAAATCTTACAGATTCACAGAATAGTGATTATCTCTTCTTCTACCACATATCCAACACTGTGCATGGACTGCTGTTGATCCCAGTGTTGCTTGACTGCAGGGTACTACCATAGCTTTCCTAAAAAATGATGCATCATGTTTTGGTTGGGCTGTAGCTGCATTCACAAAAGTCTGCAGAATGAGAAAAATGGGTAACCTCCTCTTATTGCAATCAGATTTTATTTCAATGTAACTGCCAGCCATGGTGGCTACAATCACTTTGCTTCACTTCACTTCACTTTTTGGTGTATTAACACTTCATAGCTATGAGAAAGACCAAGGCCAGATTGAACTTTTTCAATGTTAATTGAACAAAACAACTGCAATACATCCGTCTACACTTTCTACACTTTTTATAGCTTATTGAGGCTGAGATCTGTTGTCAAATTTTCAAAAACGTTAAAAGATTTAAGTACAAATATTCTATTTGACTACGTGTTTTGTTGTGGACTTAACTAGTAATGACATTAAACTTCCTGCACTGGCTCTAAGCTAATGAAATATCTACGACTACAACAAGTGGAAAGCAATATTCTTTTTTGTTTTTTGTTTTTTACAAAGCCAACTAGCTCAACAATTGTGAACCGTTGGCTAATATCCTTCAAACTAAATTCAGTGTTCCCTTTAAACCAAAATGAACAATCAGATATGTAACATTAGTTATCACCTATAGTCACCTAAATGGTAACCAAGCCTAAATGGTAGGCCTACCATCGCCAACCATTGCCTTCAAGGTAATCTCATTGAAAGTGCCATGCTGTACGCATCCACAGATGTGTTGCCTGTGCAGGTGGGTAGATGCATTCAGGCCAGGATACAGTGCTGGGCTGTGGCCAGGTAGGGGATGAGAGCCGCCCCCAGCATCTAGAAGCAGATGTTACCCCATGAATCCTTGCCCAGGAATCTGTGAGTCATACCAAATCCCTCCTTCTGCTTTACAAAAAATCCCTGAGAACCTGTGGAGGAATGAACCAGAGAAAGGGAAAGAGCATGGGGTGATGGAGGGTAAATCAAGAAGTGCGTGACAGAGGGAGGGAAGTATGAAGGTGGGAAGGATTAACGGATGGATGGATGGTAGATGAATAAGGTGGTTGGAGGAGTAACAGCAGGAGTAATATCACCTTTTCAACTCCCCCAACCTCTCATGCTTAGATAGAGTGACAGGTTCCATCATAGGGAAAATATTTCAAAAGCATGGCTGAGTGAAGAGGCAAAGCAGAAAATAAACAGGAGCTATGGCAGAAGAATCAAAGCCTCGGACTGATGAAAGTGCCCCCAACATCCTGTCTGTCACTTAGCAGAGGAGGCCTGCTGCCTGTTAGGACAAGAGCCCTTTGTGGCTGTGAGTGTGCATACATTTGTGGTTGTTCGAGTGGTTTTATGTGTGTGTTGAAGTCAAGTGATTTCATCTCCCTAAAGCACCCTCCCCCTTTCTTTCTTTCATTCTCTCTCATATACTTTCCAGTGAAAGCACATGTCTAAAACAAAGGTGAGTATTGCCGATTGAGCGAGTTGATGTCTCATCAGTGAAATATGTCTGGCTTGGCCAAGCCTGACAGAGGCAGAGGGGCCCTTGGGTGCAAAAGTTGGGGCTCTGCTCCCCTTCGCAGTGTTGTTACATTTCATTACTCACTCCCTCGCCCTCTCATTTTCTCCATGTAAAGTGCCATAAGGCTGCCGGGATTCGTTTTTGCTTCTCCTCCCTCAGCAAAACCACATCACACACGTGTGATGCATACACACACACACACTGCTGTTCGCTGGTTACAGTGTCAGGCTGATTGGGGTTTAATTAACTTTATATAACTTTGCATGTTATTTACCACATCACACTGCAATAACAAAATAGCTCATTGATTTGCCATTAAGTTACCATTTTCTTGCGATCGTATGCGTTATGCTCGCAGAATAATAAAAAAGGCAACACTAAATAGTTATTCAAAAGCAAAAGAAGACCCATTCTCCTAGGAGAAATATGTTGATTCTCTGATCTCTTTTAAAGCTATGAATATGTTATCTTCTACTAGAATACAGGGGTCATCAAAATTGTCCTCACACCCCAGGCTGGGAACCACTGGTCACTAAAAGAGTGAGCAAAATGTGTGTTTGCAGAGGAAACATCGATCATACCACGACCTCAAACTAATGACGGAAGAAATGTAAAAGAAAATGGTAATTATGGTTCATTTTGATAATGAAAATGCCTTTGACATTTATGGTACAATTTCCTACAACTGAAAAATAAGACGGTATGGGTCTAATTGGTGTGTTGCGCTGTGGTAAATGTCACCGTTCAGACATATGCTGTCAGACGTGTTCCTCTCAGTAAAAAAAAGATGGTTGTTTTCCTGGACAATGTCTCCACCCTGAGGCTGAAAATTAATTACACTGTTTCAAAATGTACTTTGTACTTTAACTGTATGTAAGCCTATAATATATAAATACAATTGCTATTGTCTTATTTCATATCAGCTTATTGTGTTTCATAACTTGTGCAGAAGCTCAATGCAGTTTTGTATGTACACTTCATGCAGGCTTGTAATGCTTTAATATTAATAAAACAATCGTTTCAATTCAAACTCATCTTTTGCATCTTTTATAAATCCTTGACATTGGGCTGATTCCAGTGACTGAACCTGGAAACTGGAAATATTTGGTGATAGAATTTTCCTTTCTATTACTTTTACACTTGGGACATTACAGTTTTGATATTTTAATATTCACTTTATTTTTATAATAGTCTAAATATTCTTTTTTCTGTATTTATTTTATTGATGACAATCACAAACACAGCAAATTAAGATATTTAATGTACAAGAGAGTAATTTTTCATACATATGACAATAAAATCTTATTTTGGACTTAAATGCTTGTTAATTCATTTGTTTCATTGCCTCTTCAGTCTGTTTTATGTTGGATGCGATCCGTATGGGGATGATCTTATATGATCTCATCTCATCCTATGTCTTCTCACGATGGAAAAAGTCTTACTAATACTAAGAGTACTGCAGTGAAGACTGATGCAAAGGAAACTTCCTGACTTCTAAATGCAACATATAGGTAAAGAAGTATTAGCAGGGGCGAAGTAACCCACTATGGGGCCTTGTGTTATCAATAAGCTGCTGTTAACCCCTTATTTCTCCTTGTACTCTCTGTGCAATGTGTCCTAAGATGGAATATTAGTTTGCTCCAGGTTTTCTGTATGGTAGATAATTTAGAAATATGTAACATATGAAGACAAAAGTAAAAAAGGTCTTAAAACTAGATTTTGGCAAATTTTAAAACAGGACCTCAAGATGACATAATAAAGCAGGACATTATCATGCCAGTTGATATTATGCTATTTATAATACAAGATTATACAGAATTTATATTAAATCAGCTGAAAACAGCTGCCACATGGTGAACTTGGGGCTTTTAGGCCCCCTCCAGTTCTGGTATCCTGAAGCAGTTGCCAAATGTTTCCCAATGGTAATCCAGCATTGATTATAAACCACAGCAGACATTTTGACATATCGCAGCAAATAACAGCACATAACTTAAATAATGGCTCCTTCCTTGCCTTAGACAGCCATGGCAGTGAGCTGATGGAACACTTACATTGAGTGCAGGTATTATTTGTTATTAATAACACCTGTGCTTTTCATAATATGACAAGTTTGTCTACAGTAAAAAAAAACATCTATATGCAATGACACTTTCAGGTTGTGTTGGGATTTTAAAAAATCATGTAAGTAAAACGTGCAATATTTCTTTATATTATAGTTTTATCGCTCTCTGGAATGTAGAGGGGAAACAGTATAAAGTCTTACAAATACATATGTTTAAGTAAAGTATTTGAAAACAGCAACGTTACTCACCGACATCTGGGCTGCATGCGTACTGCTCTGCGCAGGCTGCTCAACGCAACTTGACGCTTGTGAAGTTTGTCCTGCTGGAGACGGTCCAACAGCGATACCATAGCTAGCTAACATTACCCGATGCTAGCCAGGTAGTCGTACAATGAAAATAAAATATTCTGCAAGAGCCGAATAGCAATTGAGTGGCCGACATATTAATATAAACACGTAAGTGGTACAAATCAACGTTACTGTCTTGCTAACGGTTTGCTACAATGACTAGATAGCTTAACGTTAGCACTAACCTAGCTAACATTAGCTAAACAAAACCAGCATGAAACTCATGAGGCTCTAAATAAGCCTGTACATGACCTATACTACTTGGACATGTCAGTTTTGTGTTAGTGATGTAGAGGATGCTACCTTTCTATTTTTTGTGTTTCTGGTATATTGCTAATTAGCAGGGTTAACAGTCCACTAGACACGTAAGCTAGCTATAACGACAGGTACAGTCTGGTCAGCTACAACAACACTGACTTGTGTAAACAAATATTTTTTCTTTGCCAGTATGGTATGAAGCTATAAGCTTGTTATTAGTTGTCTTTGTAGCATTCATTTTGATAACCCATAATCTTTTAGTGTGAGTATCAATTGAATTTGTTCTCCTTGCAGATTAGGCCATCCAAATGGTGATCATGTCAGGGACAGCCACTGTGCTGCAACAGTTTATCAGTGGGCTGAAGAGTCGAAATGAAGACACCAGAGCCAAATCTGCCAAAGATCTGCAGCACTATGTGACTACAGAGCTCAGAGAGGTAACAGCAAAAATAAACACGAATGTTAGAGAAACCTGCCATCAGGATATCATTCCAATATACTGTGTACCGAATGAGTGTTGCCCTGAAGAGCTGTAGAGTGACCAGTAATTTACCCTGTTTCAAGATTTGTGGATACAAATCCACACTTCAGTTTAGTTATGAATCATAACCAAACAGCAATGATCATATTTGATTTTTGTAATACTGGTTTTGTGCCTTCCACAGTTAAGCCAAGATGAAGCCACAACATTCTACGATGAGTTAAACCACCACATATTTGAGCTGGTATCCAGCTCTGATGTAAATGAGAAGAAAGGAGGGATTCTTGCCATTGGTAAGCCATAATCTTTGACATGCCAAATGTTGACATGCCTAATTTTAAAGCTACTTTCCACTTTTGATTTACTTAAGGTCTGGTGGAAGTTACTGCCCTGGATGTATGTCACGTGAAAATGTGTTTAATAGTATACACAGCGTGTGTGTGAAACAGTACATTACTTGTTCCAGTAAGTCTGATCGGAGTCGAGGGAGGCAATGCCACCAGGATCAGCCGCTTTGCCAACTACCTGCGCAACTTGCTTCCGTCCAGCGACCCCGTGGTGATGGAGATGGCCTCTAAAGCCATGGGCCACCTGTCTATGGCTGGGGACACCTTTACTGCGGAGTATGTGGAGTTTGAAGTGAAGAGGGCCCTGGAGTGGCTGGGAGCAGACAGAAATGAAGGCAGACGCCATGCTGCAGTAAGTGACCAGCTGACGGCAGGGAATGTGTTGTTTGTTGTTGAAATACCACCACTTCTTGGTGATGTTTATGTGTGGTGGAGATGAGGGAAGAGGACAGTTTGACTCTGGATTTTTTGTTTTTACTTTATAAAACAGCACTGTTTCTGTGCTGTTGAATTATGCTAGTAAAGGAGAACACCAGTGTCATTTGGAGTATGGCACTATAACCACTCAATGTGGGTTTCGTCTATTTCAAAATACAAAATAATTTCTAACCTAGCTTAAAATGAACTGCGGTCCCAGCTATCAAGCTCACACTGCAGAGATAATAAGAAGACATGGATGTGGTTGTTGAACAGTAGATGTGAGTAGTTAGTAAAAGTTTCTGTGAAAACACTTGCACTCTGGCCTTGTTCATCTTATCTGCAATTATTCTCTGATGCAATGAGGAGTCATAAAAACACTAAGCACAGGGGAAATAATGCGGAAATTGAAACACTGATCAAGTCAGATGTTTGCTTGTTTGTGATGGATTTTCTAGCTTGGGCAATTTTCAAATATGTGTATTTAGTTTTCAGAAAATACCAGACTGAGTGTCAGAATGTGGTCTTCCGTACAGGAAATTGATCGCTGATATTTTTGTGGACAGCTACACATGCTGACTCAGTGCAGACAGGAGCAGGAAGAAGACACCAAAATAATTGTCATGAATGCAGTGAATGCCTGACAACAAGCAGGCAAACTGATGCATTCTCAGTTTGTTGTGTTGACATGCTGATCTGTTTTGCAGCCCAATTTCCCTTAAATTGATAAGACTGATGTATTACATTATTCCAAGGACAAACATACACTTGAGTGATTTCTGAAAACACAATATTCACTGTAAAGACGTAAATCTAAGAAAGACAATTAATGAGCAGCCATAAAACAATTTTCTGTCTTTTCCTCCAGGTGTTGGTGTTGAGGGAGCTGGCTGTGAGCGCACCTACTTTCTTCTTTCAGCAAGTGCAGCCTTTCTTTGACAACATCTTTTACGCAGTATGGGACCCCAAGCAGGCCATCCGAGAAGGGGCTGTATCTGCACTGAGAGCCTGTCTCATCCTCACCACACAGAGGGAAACCAAGGAAATGCAGAAACCACAGTGGTACAAAGTAAGACACTCCACTATATAATAGCAAATCAAATGTTTTTGTCTTTTCTCTGTACGTTATATTTGCCATTTGAAAACCTATGTCCTTGAGATAGGCAACATGAGCATTTGTCTTTTCTGTAACAGCAAACCTTTGAGGAGGCAGAGAAAGGCTTCGATGAGACTTTGGCCAAAGAGAAAGGAATGAATCGTGACGACAGGGTCCATGGTGCTCTTCTGATCCTGAATGAGCTGGTTCGCATCAGCAGCATGGAGGGAGAGGTGAGGGCTGGATTCACTGTGGTAACACTCTCACATCCACAACAATGCAAAAGAGATTCTTCTCACGTCTTGTCTCTATGACAGCGCATGCGTGAGGAGATGGAGGAGATCACACAGCAGCAGCTGGTCCATGATAAATACTGCAAGGAGCTGATGGGATTTGGAACCAAGCCCCGCCACATCACACCCTTCACTAGCTTCCAGTCGGTGCAGCCGCAGCAGTCCAATGCCCTCCTGGGCCTGCTGGGCTACAGCACGCCGCAGGGCTTCCTCACCTTCGGAGCCGCACCGGTGCCTGCCAAGAGCTCGCTGGTGGAGAGTCGATACTGCCGTGAGCTGATGGAGGAGCGATTTGACCAGGTAGATTTTACAAGAACATTGTTGAACTGTTTATGACTCTGATGGAACAATGTTTAAGTATGTATTCACCTTTTATATTATTTATCAAAATATATGAATAAATGGACCACAGCTCTACGCTTTTCCTTGTGCTTTAACTTAGTGTTTTTGATTTATTGCTTACACACAGATTGTATTTCTGTTATCTCAATGTTTGGAAACACTTTGCTTCATGTCAAAAGAGTTATATTCTGTTTAATGCTTGGGTCTTGTAAACGCACATCTTTAGCGTCCATGGAAACAGTTAAGTTGGAATCTCTAATCTAAGCTAATCAAATTATTTCAATCGAGTTGAAGAAACATTGTCCTGCAGCTCATGAAGATGGCCAAGTACAAGCTAGTTTATAGGACTAACAAGCTGTAAGTTATCGTACCAGTTTGTCACATTTTGAATCAAAATATAATTTCAAGAAGTTTAAAACTTAGATTTCATGTTAGAAATAATGCTACTTTGCTCCCACAACATGGCAGCAGGTTCCTGAAGAGATTTAACAGGTATGTGACACCAGCACAAGATAAATCACAGTTGACACAAGCTTTTATTATGTGCTTTGTTTAGGTGTGTCGGTGGGTGCTGAAATACAAGACAAGTAAAAACCCTCTGATCCAGATGACCATCCTCAACCTGCTGCCACGCCTGGCCGCCTTCCAGCCACATACCTTTACAGGTGGGACTAGTTAATGTTTGATTGTAATCCAAGATCGAGTTGAGTCCAAATTTAATACAGTTGTGCGTTCTTTCCTATCACTATAGCCGCTGGGCTTTTTGGTGGAGATCATGACCAATACTTTTCGGTCTCCTGTAGTTTCTCCCAGTCAGTTGATTTATGTGTTTGAGCCTGCACAAAGCCCTTCTGTACATCTGCGTTTAACCATTTGCGCTGTGGTTGTTTTATCCGCTGTGCAGACCAGTACCTGTCAGACACTATGGGCTACCTGCTGGGCTCTCTGAAGAAGGAGAAAGAGAGGACTGCAGCCTTCCAGGCTCTGGGGCTGCTGGTAGTGGCCGTCAGGGCAGAAATTCAGCCGTACCTCTCGAAGGTCCTTGAGATCATCAAGGCTGCCCTGCCACCCAAGGACTTTGCGCACAAGTCAGTAATTAAAAACAGGAAATTAGTGATAACAGTTTGAAATCTTTGTATACCGTAAATGATCTTTGTTCATATTGACGTGTTTCATATTAATAGTTATTTTCTTGCTAAACCGTCTGTGTTAAAAAATATTCTCTCCATGTTTAATATTGTTGTTTCACATATTTTACAAATGATTCTAGTTTTACAGTTTTTGGTAGTCCTATATTGGATGAGACCCTCCTCAATCTCCAAGGGCTGGTTAAATGTTGACTCTATTAATAAGAAATTTCAATCTATGTCTTAACCTGTTTAAAAAAAAAAAATTGGGGATACCGTCTATGAAAGGAAAAGAGACTTACCATTTTCACTTTTTGCTCTTCCCTCTGTGAAGGAGGCAGAAGACCATGCAGGTGGATGCCACAGTGTTCACCTGTATCAGCATGCTGTCCAGAGCCATGGGTCCCAGCATCCAACCAGACATCAAGGAGCTGCTGGAGCCTATGCTGGCTGTGGGCCTGAGGTAGGACAGCATGGCTTCACCACTATGCTAATTAATTCAACTAACAAGGTTTAGCATTGCCTGGTTTTTACTTTTGGGCAGGTTTTATACACCTAGCAGGGTGTAAATCCAGAGTTTGACTTATGTGGCTCATACAGTTGTTTGTTAAATGTGTCCTGTTCATGTAGTCCTGCACTGACAGCGGTGCTGTATGACCTGAGCCGTCAAATCCCCCAGTTGAAGAAGGACATCCAGGACGGTCTTCTGAAAATGCTTTCCCTTGTGTTGATGCACAAGCCGCTGCGTCACCCCGGCATGCCCAAAGGCCTGGCTCACCAGCTGGCTTCACCAAGCCTCACAAACATCCCCGAGGCCAGTGATGTAGGCAGCATCACTCTGGCCTTGCGCACACTGGGAAGCTTTGAGTTTGAAGGCAAGAACCATACAAAAGCCACAGCTTTAAAGCAGGACTGTCGTATTTTATTTTTAAGTAACGTAGGGAGAGAAAAACCCACTGAATGAAAAGCACAAAAAGACCCCAATTTCTATTTTAATGCACCACACTTCATTGATCATCTTTCTGTCAGTAGAGAAAAATTATGATTTTTAAAGTGTGGGTAGTACAGCCTTTAAAAAAAAATCATAAAGCATGAAAATAAATAACAGATGGAGTAAATGCCTCAGTGTCCACGCACTGCACATTCAGTGAGATTGGAAAAAATGTTGTGGTATTAAATTGAAGGCATAAACCATCAGGTATAAGATTGGAGCCACGAGTAAGAAATGATTAAGTGAACTGCAGAAATGGCTGCAGCAGCCGTGTTGATGGGTGTGTACAGCTATTCTCTGGACTGGACCCATAAAGCTTTAGGCAGCATACCACTGAATCAAAATACTACTTCTAGACACTTTATTGTAAGACTAGCCTATCTGTTTTGAACTCATTCCCCTTTCAAGTTGAGTTAGTGCCATATTTTTAGGTGAGGAACGTTTTAGCAAAGAAAAATTGAAACAAATGTATAAACAGAATCTGGTTTTTGTTCGCTGCAGTGGTGGATGACACCATTTGAATTAGGAATAACAAATGAGGAATTTGGCATTCCATATTGGGGAAAACAAAACAAAAAAAGAATAAAATAACAAGATGTGTTGAATAAGTGTTTTACTTTGCAAGTATTTTGCTCCACTGAGCCATTACATGACTGTATTTCTAAAGTAACATATACTTCTACATTTAAGGCTACTTACACAAAAGCAAAGATATATGTTTATAACAGTATTGTTGAACGTTGAATCGTGATATGAATAAGACGTTTTGAGGGGAAATTCAGTTCAGGTGAGAGAGGAAAATAACTCGTATTCAGTTTGTTACCAAGTTCACTTGCTTAATATCTTCCAGCAATACTGTGCATACAGGAGCTATGCTCCTTGCTTGAAGTCACTGTGCATACAATGACTTCAAGACTTGAAGCTTTATACATGCATTAAAAAATACAAACGTACACCTAACATGCTTTGGGATTATCTGTATTACTGCTCTAACCTGCCCTTCAGCTGTCTAAAAAGTTGCTGTAATGAGTCTCTTTGTTTTTTCACCAGGACACTCCCTCACCCAGTTTGTGCGCCACTGTGCGGATCACTTCCTGAACAGTGAACACAAGGAAATACGGATGGAGGCAGCCCGGACCTGCTCACGCCTCCTCACCCCATCCATCCACCTGATTAGCGGCCATGTTGTCAGCCAGACCGCTGTGCAGGTTGTTGCAGATGTGCTCAGCAAGCTGCTAGTTGTTGGCATCACTGACCCAGGTAACACATGACAGAAGGGGTAGTTGAACAATGTGGATTCATTGAGTATTATTGAATTATAAGAAATGTTGCATTTGTGGCATGGGAATACACACCTGTTAACAGCTGTAATAACCCATGATGAAGTAATAAAAGAGTCAAAATGTCTGACTTTCTTTTCCTTGTTCTATTGCAGACCCAGACATTCGATACTGTGTGCTGGCATCTCTTGATGAGCGCTTTGACGCTCATCTCGCCCAGGCCGAGAACTTGCAGGCGCTGTTTGTTGCACTGAACGATGAGGTGTTTGAGATCAGAGAGCTGGCCATCTGCACAATCGGACGTCTCAGCAGCATGAACCCTGCCTTTGTCATGCCCTTCTTACGCAAGATGCTTATCCAGGTAGGAGAGGCACCGATGGTATTGAGTCGAAGGTCCTATATAGATTTGTTTTTACCCATTAATGGGGTTTAGTGCTAAAGTGAAAAACAAAACAAAACATTGCAGTTTTTCACCTCCTATTTCCTCGCATGATTTGGTGCACTTACATGTCCACAGTCAATACCAGATGTTTAACAGCTGCAGTACAATTTTCAGGGCAATAGTCTGTCCAGTCAGGTTTTATGCAGACATAGTGATGTACCAGTGTGGGCATGAACAAAGTTTAGTTTGACTAAAACCTACGCCTATCCAAATAATTGGACATATGCTGTAATCAATTAAAGAAATTATGTTTCTACTTTTTAGCCTGCCTTTAAAATTAAATTCAAGGGTTTCTTGAGTAGTTGAAATTCTAAAAACGTTTGGTCAAAGACATTGTTGACAATTAGTTTTTCTAAATGAATGAATTACCATGGTTTCCAGTTTGGTATTCCTGTAAATGGAACGGATGCTAAATAAAAGGAGAGGGTTGTAAATAAAAATACAATATTTCGATTTTGACCATGATGCAAATCTATCAATACATGTTTGTCCTGCTTGAAAGATCACTTGTTGTTACAATTGGATAACCCATGGTATTATGGCCAGCATGTAAAGTCAATGTTTTCTTCTAGAAGACCTAGTAAAGGCTTCTTCTTTGTTTAACCCTGCTCCATAACACTTTTTGCACCATTATGAACACAATGAATTTAACCTTAAGAGTTGTTCCAGGTAGAGAAGAGTGGGTGCATTACACTTTGTTTTGAATTTCTTTGCAGATCTTAACTGAGTTGGAGCACAGTGGTGTCGGCAGGAACAAAGAGCAGAGTGCTCGTATGCTTGGTCACCTGGTCTCCAACGCCCCCCGCCTCATACGGCCATATATGGAGCCCATCCTCAAGGTACAACTCTGCTAGTTCTGCATTTTGAGGGTGTTACTTGAGAGGAGGATGTGTACTCGGTAGACTTTCTCTGAATAAGTAAAGGCTTAAAGGGGTTTACAGGTCTTTGGGAGTACTACTGCATATGTGAAAAAAGTTGGATAAAGCCTTTTGTTCCTTCAGAGGCAACGTGTAATCTAATAAGGGATCTCAAGTGATGTCAATTGAGTAAGTGTCAGTTCGGACTGAAGACTACAAGTTTGAAAATGGAATAAATCTGTACCACGTTCCTCATCTCTGCTTGAGGCTCGAGGCTACTACTAACATAAAACACACACATCTCTGACCGAACTGTAGGCTGTTGAGTTGCATTGTGGTTTTGACGAAGAGGAAAGGAAGAATACTCTAAATAAACAAGACAATATGTCTGATTTTGCTGTAATAATTTGAATGCTTTTTTATTAACTGTTAAATTGGTGGAGGACTCTTTTAAGTCCATTACAATCTAATTTCCTGAAGCTCTTCAAAACATTTTTTTCTTGATATTTAAGGGGAGTGCTGGGGTTCAGTGGTTTAAGTAATTCTGTTGTCTTTTACTTTTGCAGGCTCTCATCCTCAAGCTGAAAGACCCAGACCCCAACCCTGGAGTGGTCATTAGTGTCCTTGCGACCATTGGCGAGTTGGCTCAGGTAAGGTATTAAATTGATTCTCTAGCTGCTGCTGATTGAAACCCAATACATCTGAGCAGAATTACGCTTTGAGTCTCTCACTTTAACAGTTTTAATGCAAGCAATCTGAGTTTGTCCTTTTCTGAGGTGGAAAGTACAGGGTAGAGCCCCCACCCATGGATGTGTGCCTTGCTTCACCCTGTCTAGGTGGGTCGATGTTCCCCACAGAGGAGTCAGGAAGGCACAGTTAAAGGCAGGCAGACTCTGCAGTTCAGACAGAGTGCAGGAGATGCTCAGGCAGACCAAGTGTTCATGTTTGAGTCAGTGCAGGAAGAGGCAGACGCCCAGCTGCGCAGGGACCAGCACAGGAAGATACATGTAGGCAAAACAGAAGAGAGCCATTAAATGCCATGTCACCTTGCATGCCTCTGTGTGTAGCATAAGAACATATTTGGCTCTAATGAATCCAACCCAGGGACACAGTGATGAATGCACAGAAAGCAACATGTAGACAGCACTAAATTTCACAAACAAACAAAACTTGCCATCAGACTCATTTGACAGATGCTTTAGTAACATAAAAATTTTGCACATAAGGGAGATGGTTTGAAATGGTCAGATTGAAAATGGTCACTGGTCATTTTAATTTAAACATGACAGGACATTGGATTCTTAGATTTCCTGGGTTTTGATTGGTTCTCCTGTGCCTACTCTGTCAGGTGAGTGGCCTGGAGATGAGAAAGTGGATGGACCAGCTTTTTCCAATCATCATGGACATGCTGCAGGACTCCTCCTCGTTGGCCAAACGACAGGTACATCAAGAAAATGAGTATCTGCTACATCTGGTTCTAATTTAGTTTTTTCTCATTGTCTACTCTTTCTCAGCACTACTTCAGTACTTTACTTCAGTAAACATAACTATAGATATACATTCTGGAAACATTTAAAGTCACAGAAAGCATTTTGAGAGCATTGTGCTTCTGGTTTTTCCTGTTAGGAGTGTGTGCCAGGAGCTAACACAGACAGGGATAATTCAAAAGTACAAGTGGCTTATCAATAAGGGACTGAAATGTAGTTTGAATTAATGCATCCAAACTATGCTTTATGCTCCTGTATCAGTGGCATTGTTCAGAGAGAATCTTCCTCTGACTTTCCACCAGGTGGCACTGTGGACTCTGGGCCAGCAGGTGGCTAGCACAGGTTACGTGGTGGAGCCCTACCGCAAGTACCCGTCTCTTCTGGAGGTGCTGCTCAACTTCCTGAAGACGGAACAAAACCAGGGCATCAGGAGAGAGGTATGCACGGGTGCCTCCATCTTGACTCGTAATCCTTCGGTTTCCCCACAGTTTTCTGTCATTCAGAGTCACTGTGAGGCCAGGAACCTGCCAACAGATAGGTGTATTTAGATGTATTGACTTTGAGTGATGAATTATAATCAAACAAAGACATACAGTATGAGACTATCCACGTTTTCCATAGTTATATGGAACGTTTTCCATATGATGATGTAAGTGATAATGTTTTTAATTAATAATTGTTTCTTCCCTTGTCTGTTACATTATGAGTCTCGGAGAGTGCATTGTCACTGGATGGTGTGTGGCACATGAACTCTGGCAACTCTCACCCTTGAATCCAATATCTATCTAATAAATTTGAAACTGTATTGTGCTAATTATCCAGTGCTAGTCGGGTTGACTATTTACTCTGTGCCATAGCCTCCACGCTCCTTGAAGGAACAAACTATAAACCTTTTACAAGCGTTTAAGGTTTGATACTAAAATATTGATGTTGGGTAGAGTGTCACTGTAAACTACTTTTAGTAGCTTCCTTTTGTGTATTGTGTACATTTTTATTAAAAGAATATATATCCCACCAGAAATCATTTTCTCTGCTTAACTCCTTTGCAGAGGACAACCACAACTCTGTTGTTGATGCACATTTTCATTATGTTCCAAATAGTCCTCACTTAAATAACTAAATATGCTACTTCAACAGAGCTTCAGGGCGAACATAACTAAGTGGAATTCAGCTAACTGTGTGTATGCTGTGTGTCTCCACCAGGCTATCCGTGTACTGGGTCTTCTAGGAGCTCTGGACCCCTACAAGCACAAGGTGAACATCGGCATGATTGACCAGTCACGAGACGCCTCCGCCGTCAGTCTCTCTGAGTCCAAGTCCAGTCAGGACTCAGGTAGGCCTGTGATCACTATTACTAACCACAGTTTCTGGAACATTTTTGGTATTTGGTATTGTACTTTTTCACCAAGAGTCAGAATGTGGATTAGCTTAACTTATTTTTGTGTTCTTCAAAGTTAACATTATATTCTCGGTGCAACAGCTGCAAAGTCTCTAAATCAACATGAACCTTTTTTAAAATCTCACTGTCCATTGAGAACCTCTGGGTTGTTGCTGTGGTTCCAGTGAGTCTGTGTGAGCCTGATGGATACTTCACTTCTTACATTCATCATAATGGAATTTGTGACGATTTTTCAGTTAGACAGATTTTAAGGGACACGTAAACATATTGAGATGGCCAGATGTGTTTGGACACATTGGGAACATACAGTATATAGGGTGTCTCTACATAAATATAAACAATCAGATCCAACCAGGAAGTGGACTAATCTGGCAGCAGGCAGTCTAGACAGTAACACACTTCTTAAAGATGAACTGCTAACAGACAACATACAAATGGCAGTTTGTATTTTTAAAGATGCAAGTAATTGTAATTCAGAAAAGGAACTTAAGACAAGGCAATTGCAGCTGGTCATAATTTTCTCCTTCATCAGATCTTTTGCGATGTTTGGATTGACAAAGTGCCAGCTAAACATTTAAACTCACCCTTGCATTCTTGCAGCACCAATCTTCCTCCTCCCCTGCTGCGCCGACCTTCACCCACTAGATTAAGACACAGATGGCTAAAAACATTGAAGTCAGGTTGTTTTAGCTCTTAATATAAGCAATGGAATACATATGAAGTAGTAAGAACCCAATAGGCTGTATTGTTCTTTACTTCCCACAACATGATGCTGTTTTTAGAGCCTGAGCAGCAGAGGGGTAAAAGCTGTTAAGTTTATCCTGAGAATAGCACTTATGGAAAGGCCATAAAAACAGGATTCATTCTTTGTTGACTTTAGATTAACCACAGAAACTCTCATGGTAATTCAGGAGGTTTTGACATTCCTTAATTTGGATTGAACATTTTGACGTGATGATAGTCAAGCTGTCACTTAAAGGGGCCAGCGTCCTCTGGAGAAAATTCTTAACAATGACAGAAAATTGTCATCTGTCTTTTGTCATGTGCATTGTGTATAGAGAAAGCAGGTCTCCACTTGTCTGATCCAGTCATGTCTCAGAATGTGACCTTGGACAGTGTGGTAATAGCTTTACCAGTTTATTCTCCAACTAAATGGACTGTGACCAGAGTTGGAGGCTGTATATCTGTTGGCGGATTTGTCAGGGTCAGCGTCTGGAGCACTAGCAATATTTGACAGCGTGTATTTTGTTATGTGGGAGGTCATTGGCTGGGCCCATCTCCTCACCTGACTGAAATTACAACGATCACGTCGCTACAGAATGTCAGGGTCATAAAACTGATGAAATGGTGTGTATTCCTTCTTAATAAGTTGTTTTATTTACTTCTGTTGTCACGGATAGGAAACAGTTTTTTCCCCTACACTGCTGAAGCCTGAATTACTACAGTGCTGCTGCCTCACTTAGCTACACTGATGCCTGTTTGTGGGCTGTAAAGATACAGATGTGTGAACATCTATCATCTCCATTAATCTAGACTTCTTGAAGGCCGGTATAATAAAAGATCCAACAGCAAAACAACCCTCTTTAGCAATCTCTGTGCCAATCTGTTGTGTCTACAGTCAAGAGTCTTAAGGGAGGAACTGGAGCAGCTGAAACTGTACTCCTGCAGAAGGCCTGTGAAATGCTGAATTCCAGACGTCTGTATTCTCAGATGCCTTATAAAACTCAATAGCTCTGCATAGATAGATGGACAGACTGACCCCATTTGCATTGCCTGTCACAAAACACATTAATAAAAATACTTATTTAAAAAAAAGAAAAATGCATTGTAAATGTTAAAGGACCACCACTGTTGCTTGGGTTATGTTAGGAAATACAAAAACTTGCGCTCTCTAATTGTGTGCATGACTGCTGAAACCCTCATGTGGCTCCTCAGATGCTCTTGGACTTGAAGGTGATTTTGAAATGGCTTGTTACAGATGGCAGCAATCACATGAATATCCTAAATTTTAGGGCAAAAGTGAGAATTACTGGGTGTTCAGACCAAAAATGGCCCTGTTTAAAAGAAAAGCAAGGGGCTGGGTTTGTGTGGGTGCCTTCGTCCTGCAATTAAACAAACCTGTTTCATCCTGTATTTCTCCATTACCTTAATTGTTCTGTTCATGCATATGCTATGCTTTGTGCAATTAGACCGAAACTTGTGAACCCAACCTACAACATCGTGCATTACCTCATAATGCCGTTGGCAAACAGTAATTTTTCCCCAGTTTGACTACAGACACGGTAAATAAACTACAGCAATCAAGCTAGAAAAAAAACAAGAAGAAAAACCTTATTTGATTTGTTGTCCAATGCAATAATACGGGTCGGTGCCAGAACTGAAAAGCGGCTGACAAGGGGGGTGTGTGGGATGCCATAAATCACCATTGACATACACCATTGATACTTACGGACTGGAGAATTATTGCCTGCCAAATGGTTTTTGAGTGTCATGACGGCATAGCCTTCTGTCCTACATAGTCACACGTTAGAATTGGATTTATAGCCTTAAAATAAGCTCCAGAGGTTGTTAATGTGCTTTTATTCTTTAGACTGGAGCTTTACTGTCTGGGGCTTATTGCTTCTGACTGACACTTGTGCTGGCTTCGCATAGTAAGTTAAAGGCAACATTTTTGATCCAAAATGAGAGTTTTTCCCCGCTACCAAAGATCAAACCACTTTTTAAGACAGGGAACACTAGACAGTAAATATCTTTTTTAGGTTGATATTATAGTTATCTAAGCTTCAGTTGTAACCAACCTTTGATGAAAGCTGTTACTAAATATTTCAGAGATATTTAGTAACAGACCGTATCAAACCAAACGCAGATATTCCATTCATGAAAAAGTTATTGAATGGTAATATTTATCATGGTAAATATGGGATATTATTATGCATTAAATGCGTATGGTGGAAAAATGCTGATTGGGCTTTTAATCTCAAATTGAGCAGTCCTTGTCAGCTTGTATTACCACCAGAAAGCTTCAACTCAGAAAATCAACAAAGTATGAAATGCACTGCTAGAAGTGTGATGCACTAGTGATGTGTTTGGTTCATTGCACATCATACAACCATTTCTTCCTCAGGAGTGTGAGAGATGTTGCAGGTGTTGTAGCAGGAGTCAAAGTGAATCCCTCTATTTTCTCTTCCTTTCAGCGGACTACAGCACCAGTGAGATGCTAGTGAACATGGGCAACCTGCCCTTGGATGAGTTTTATCCCGCCGTGGCAATCGTCACTCTGATGCGCATTCTGAGAGACCCTTCACTCTCCAACCACCATACTATGGTGGTCCAGGCTGTTACCTTCATCTTCAAGTCTCTGGGCCTCAAGTGTGTCCAATTCCTGCCCCAGGTCATGCCCACGTTCCTCAATGTCATCCGGGTCTGTGATGCCAGTATCCGAGAGGTAGGTATCTACAGAATAAGAGGAAAGCAGCTGCCTGGTTGATTTATCTCTTTACCTCGGGTTGATGAGGTCAGTTATTCTCTAAGCGAGTCTCTGACTCTTTTTCCTTTCTGTGCTCTTTTTGTTTCTCCAGTTCCTCTTCCAGCAGATGGGAATGGTGGTGTGCTTTGTGAAGATCCATATCCGCCCGTACATGGATGACATCTTCACCCTCATCAGAGTGAGTAACTGTATCAATACTCAATCTCAAACACCAATCCTCCAGCCCCTCTTATTTTCCTGAGTCAGGCAAACAGCTGCAAACTCTTAATTGCGCTCACTTGTGCTCTCCATTTTGCTCATTGGGAATAATGTGTTCAGGCCTCTGAATGAAGTCTGGCTCCATGTTACACATCAGTACACATCATATGTGGTGTGGTACTTAACTAGTTTAAGGTTTAAGAGGCTGCAGGAATGGGAGAATGTGAAAATCATGTTATTTGTATAATATTTTTATTACTCTCCCCTTTAGTTTGGCTCATTGTTTAGAATTAGACTTTCTAACAGCTGCACAGCTCTAATGGACGTTTCCACTCACGTTGTCCAAATTATTTTAAGAGCAAACTGGGGAGGAGTCCTGACGTTCACCCTTATCTCCTGGTGTGGAACAACTGCTAAAGCCATAGCCATTGCACTTGCACAAACACACTTGTCTAGCACATAATCATATAGCAAGGCACAAAATATCATATGACTGGCCTGTATCGGAATCTTAGTAACAGTGTTACCGACACTGTTGCAGTGACGGTAACTCCTCCTGGAGAAAAGTAATTGAGAGAACTGGACCACTGTGCCTCAAGTCCCCCTGAGTTAATAACAAGCGAGTGAAACAAAGAATCTATTCATTTGTGCTTCAGCTCAACTCCTGCATCCAGATGAGGGGCCTGGAATAGCCATTCTGGATGTACTTGCTCTCTAGTCAGCTGCCACAGGCAGTGAAAGCAGGAAGTTGGGGCTGCTTGAGACCTCTGGTCACTGACAAAACACCTCGGCCAGATCTCACAGCTGAATCTCGTTGACTGATTGACGTGTTGCGTGACTTCCACCTTAACTCCAATTGCTATTATCTCTAATGAACTCAGTCATAAGCCACACAGAGACGTGATGTAAGTTCCAGTTGACAGGAAATTGTCTCCATTTCTCGCCATCTAGTCTCGTGACGCTCCACCTCTGCCTCTGGCATGTGAAAACTTTATATTTCCAGAGGGAACTCTATCCAAATATCTATCTCACACTCCGCTTATTGATGGAAACACATTTTAACCCAATTCCTCAGACCCCCACAAACCCTCAGCACTACCCAAGAGCATGGGGGATGAGGTGGCGCTTTGTATTAGGTGTTTTGGATTTACCCTTTTAATATTGTAAAAATGTACATTCAGAAATTGGACATGGCATTCATTTAAGTCACTCTTTCTCTGGACAAACTGAGTATAACTTACTACAACAGTCACGTCTGCCTGTTGGCTTAGGTATTATTAGTTGTTCATTTTCAGATCACACTGTACATTTAAGAGAATTCTCTACATAGTCCGACTTATTAACATTATTTAACTGCATTATTTAATTGCTCTCACATAATATTAGAGATGGGAAATTACTACTACTATTACTATGGTTGTATTACTAATTCATGCCAACATATAATGTTCTATCCTGTAGGAGTACTGGACACCAAACAACCCCATGCAGAACACCATCATCCTTCTGATCGAGCAGATTGTGGTGGCACTGGGTGGAGAGTTCAAGCTCTACCTGCCTCAGCTCATCCCACACATGTTGCGCGTCTTCATGCATGACAACAGCACCGGGCGCAGTGTTACCATCAAGGTGAGAGCAACCAGATGCAGGTACATGACAAAATCACCAATCCTGCATTGCAATTATTGGCCTACATCTGGCCAAAGTAGTGTCACTATCTAGTATTATTTTTTTACTGCACAAAATAATAATAGATAGCCACAACACATTTTCCGATGCTGCTTAATGTTTGTTCAGCAGTAAAACATATTTTTTGTGTTTAGAATAAGCTGAGAAATAAAATGTTTTAGTTTTTTTTATGTGTAAATGTGACTTTGTGAATGTACCTGCAATTTATACTGTCAGAACAATTGCAGGCAATTGTGACACATGGAAATTTAACATGTCAGAATTACAGATTAGATTCAATTATAATAACGAGCTGTGTTGAAATCTAGTTATTGCAGCAGGAATATGTACCGGATTAATCATGGAAGAAAAGGAACTTAAACATAAAAATTTAATTGGAAAAAATAAAACTATACAGATTTGACAAATTGAGAGGTTACAGAAATAAATTCAGTAAGGCTGTAATTGAAATTGTGGTAAGACAGCTGGAACAGCAGAGGCTTAACAAATAAAACATATTCATTGGAAACAGGTTAATGCTGCCATGAATGCTTACTTAGATTGCAGAGATCACTGGAAAAATAAGAAATTGTCATTTGAAATTGCTTGCAATAACAACAGACCAAACTGCCTGTTGTGGCCCGCTGTGTCGGCCGTATCATCAGAGAGATCCCAGTGTGTGCACTGTTTAATGATGCACTCCCTGCATATCGTATCATGTTCCAAACCCTCGAGCAATCCAACATTTTACATTTTGACTTTTACATAATTTAACTAGTGACCGTTGTTCAAACCTAATTTCTAACTCTCGCCTTCCATTGACATGGATGGTAGTGATTCAGTCCTGTCTAAATAGATTTGATAATGCTGTGAGAGAATGTATGTAGCCTAAGAGTCTATATTATAAATAAGGACTGGGACTGTCAGTGTGATCATGCTTCTTTTCTGTTTGCAAAGTGAGTGCGGGACAGTGGCAATGGTTAATAACGGTAAAATGTTTGATAAAACGCACATTTGTGGACTGCTGACGTTAGCATGCTAGCCATTCAGTTTATGTTTACAACCTGACCAACTCTGTTCCCCCTGCATTTGGCTACACCACGTAAGTAAATTTCTGCTGGTGGATTTTGGTCTGACTGCCATAAGAATTTCACTAGCGGGACGAACCCTGAGCAAGAAAAAGATGTATAGGAGACATAAAGAATCAGGTTCAGTCTTTACTAAAATATGGGTAACTAAACACAAAATGTGTGCTATATATCTTCACACCAAAATATAAGGTAGCTGTAATAGAGAAGAGTTTAAGTGTAGTGCCCATAAGTAATAATGGCAGTGAAACCGTAATCTGCATGTCCCAGTTATGTAACTGACATTTCTTGTATAGGTCAGAGTTGACCACTCAGCTCACTCAGACATTTGACAGTGGTTCTGATTAATGGAGAAAAAGTGACACATTGTGTGTCATAAATCTGGTGAAGAAAGCGCACTAACTAGATTGAAAAGATCATATGTCTGATTTGAGTTGTTATTTGAGTAGATACGGTAATTTTGTTAGCACTGCCAAGAGGAGTGTGCGTTTTAAATTAACTCGAATCACTCCACACTTTTTCAGAAAGCACAGGAGCTCAGTCCGCAGTTGACTTATTGGGGTGCTGTTTTCTGTTCGCGGTTTCCGTCAATAATCCGTCAAGGCCATTCAGGTCTGAGACATCCACTTGTAATACAGGAGTTCAAAGAACGCATAGACCTGTAGCTAACACACTCTCCTGTTTCAGCAGCTGCTGCCAGTAGTTGTGGGGTTTTCCCTCAAACCCTAAATCATGGTTTGGGCAGAGACCACAAAGAAAGAATCATATGAAGCACGGTCATCTAGTGCTCTCTCCTCTAGTGCTGTTTTGTCTCAGAGTCTGCAGTATTAGATAGCCCAGCAGCCCACAGTCTGGATAGTCTTTAACTCAGGCCTGGGTCTGGAGCCTAATCTTTACCACAGGATGGGGGAACTGGGAATCGGGTTACCCTCTGGTCCAAAGGGGAAGAAAAGAAAAACATACTTCCATCATTTCAAGGAGCTGTTCTGCCACCACCCCCCCTCAGCACACACATTTGTACACCTCCACCTCGGCTTCCTGCTGTCTCGTCGTGCACAATTCAGACATGGGGGTGGAGGTGTGGGGAAAGAGAGCAGAAGTGGTCATGGTGTGTCTTGGGGGCTTGGGAGAATTTGTTGGCTGCAACGTACGTCATCCTTTAAGACCGCAAGCTGTCCATGCACACTGTGCTCACACATGCTCCACACCAAGTGACGTGACTAATAGACCAAGCTTTTCCAAAAAAAACAACCAAACAGCTGATGTTACATTGTTGCTGGATGGCAGCGGTACTCATCACAATTGTATATCGCAATTAAAATGAACTGCTCATGTTAAGTGTACGTGACTGAGCAGTGTGTGCTCTCCTTTGCAGATGCTCAACGCCATCCAGCTGTTTGGTGCCAACCTAGACGACTACTTGCACTTGCTGCTGCCCCCCATCGTCAAGCTGTTTGATGCCCCTGATGTGCCCCTGCAGGCCCGCAAGTCAGTACTACACATGGCTGGCCGTGTCTCCATGTACACTTGCACCACAGAAATGGAAAACGATACCAGAGAGAGGAGTAGGGTGCCACTGGTGGAATTCTTTACAGCACAAGATTTCTATGTGCACTTTCTTTGATATAGAAGAATCTAGCTGGCAAACATTTTCACATGCCCTCTAGGCTATTTGTCCTAAGTCCTATGTAGCACACCATGTCTCTCTTTCTTACTAATATATAAGTGAGGCTGAGCATTTCGTGTTTATCTGTTTTTCCTCTCTGTGGCTTAGGGTTGCCTTGGAGACACTGGACCGGCTGACAGAGTCCCTGGACTTCACTGACTACGCTTCACGCATTATCCACCCGATTGTTCGGACACTTGACAGCACGCCTGAGCTGCGCTCCACCTCCATGGACACCCTGTCCTCGTTAGTGTTCCAGCTGGGCAAGAAGGTAACTGTGGCTGTCCCCAGGGCTCCCTTTAGATGTAGCTATTATTCAGAAGACTAATTCCAGCCTCCCTACTGCTGGCTTCACATGAACAGCATTTCGGTAACCCTCACCCCCCCCACATCTTAATTACTTCCTGCCAGACTGCTGATGTCATTGACTATTTGGCAGCAGGGGGTGGTGTTTATGAGAGTGGATGAGGTCACATTTACCCCTCCCTCTCCTCCCGAACTTTCCCCTCCCTTATCCCTAAACCCTCCTATCGTTTTCGGGCCTAACCTCAGAACCACCAGTCCACGTGCGTCCTCGTATGGCAATACACGTGCAGGGGAGACTTTTGATCTGAGACTCATGGTGGTTAGATATAAGTGGAGGACACTAAGTTATTTGGCTTATGGCGAGGGAAAAGAGGTAGCAAGGCTAAACGACATAAAAGAACACATGCACCCTTTTTATTTACTCTCCTTCCCTTCCCTGTTTTTTCAGTACCAGATCTTCATCCCCATGGTGAACAAAGTGATGCTGAAGCACCGGATCAACCACCAGCGTTATGACATTCTCATATGTCGCATTGTTAAGGTAAGCCCTGCCCCCATATATCCAGGTTTTCTCAAAAGCATATTAAACCAATTGATACTGTGCACATTTCCAACATGTCTCCGGAATTCACGGCCCAAACATTATAACCCTTCATGACACAGAGAAAAACTGCACATGGTGAAGAAACAAAGTACATAATCATAAATAACCTTTTTTTTTTATGTACACTGCACCATAAGCAAGTCATTACCGGGCTCTGTTTATCAACAGATATCCCTCAGGGAGGAAATGCACTTCTTTGAGTCTGTGTGTGGGCTGTGTGTGTGTGTGTGTGTGTGTGTGTGTGTGTGTGGCCCTGTGTGTGTGGCCCTGTGTGTGTTTTTTGTGGCCATAATAGGGCTATACTCTGGCAGAGGAGGAAGAGGACACTCTAATCTTCCAACATCGCCAGCTTCGTGGTAACCAAGGTGATGCTCTGGTCAGTGGGCCAGTGGAGGCCGGGCCTATGAAAAAGCTTCATGTCAGCACTACTGCACTGCAGAAGGTCAGAAGGGATATTTTTTAACTTTTAAAACTTGATTCTGATTTATACTTCCGCAGTGAAGGGTAACACACACAAGTCTTGTGTAAAAGCCCGTAGTTCACTTGTGGTGATGACATACGTACAAACAGACAAATGAGCAGAGAAACACAATGAATGCAGAGGCTTCCATGCGATGCACAAGGGTTCACTAAGGTATGATGTGTATAAAAATTATATGAATCATATGCTGTGGCCTTTACAGTCACCAGATCCTCACCCGGTTGAATACCCATGGGAGACTGACGTGCAGACTGACTCGCTGCACCATTATCATCAAAACACCAAATTAAGCATTCGTGTAGAAGAATGCTGTTCTCTTCTTTGTAACATTTGATGACAAGTAGCAGAAATGTTGTGTATATCTGAACCAGATCATCCCACACATTTTATCTCAGGTGCGAAGAAACTGTGTTTCTCCTACGCAGTAGTAGAATAAGTCAGTGGGACTTCTTGAGATGGATGATGTCTGTCTCCTCACAGGCTTGGGGTGCTGCCAGGAAGGTGTCCAAAGATGACTGGCTGGAGTGGCTGAGGCGCTTGAGTGTCGTCCTGCTCAAGGAGTCGTCCTCCCCAGCCCTGCGATCGTGCTGGTCACTGGCCCAAACCTACATCCCTCTCGCCAGGTACACCATTTCTATTGTCTGCATCGCTAGCTAACTTTCTACTCCCTTTGTTTCAATTTTTTTTCAGTTTCCCTCTGGTTCGCTCAACGTGGAGCTGCTCAATTTTCAGCAGCACAAGACTGGTTGCACTAGCTACTAGTTCCGTAAATGCTGCTGTAAATGTGAAGCAGATTGTTACTGAAAAATACTATAAATACTCTGTAATCAAAGCTATAAAACAACATTGCACACAATGTGATACAGTCATCATTTTTACAAGCTGTTGAATAATCTTATTACTGATTGATTTGCTTGTCTTCTAAATTCAGTTAATACCTGCTTCTGCAAAATATATATTCTTTATTGTGTCACACAATGTTTTATCTTCGTTTTAATGTGTAAATGCTGTTTCTGTGATCCACAGGGACTTGTTCAATGCTGCCTTTCTGTCTTGTTGGTCTGAGCTGAGTGAGGACCAGCAGGACGAGCTCATCCGCAGCATTGAGTTAGCTCTCACCTCCCAGGACATCGCTGAGGTCACCCAGACCCTGCTCAACCTGGCAGAGTTCATGGAGCACAGTGACAAGGTTAGCATTAAAGAACTGCAGACCTGCAGCACTGTGACACATTTTACACTGAATGATTGCACACAACATGTTTTATTAGGGAGCTTGGATTTCCTAAATTCAAGTCCTACTAAATTCAAGGTTTTGATATTTGTAGTGCATTTTAAAGGGGTGATAAATAAGGCTTTTTTTACTGACTCATAGAATATAATTTCAAACCGCCCATGAATCTACAAAGGTTAGATGCTATTCATTACTGCCAGTTACTCATAACTATCTTTTTTTGAGCTTTTTATAAAACCTGGATCTGCATGACATTACATGCACTGCATGATGTTGAAATACCATTTGGAAATTGGCTGTACTTACATGGATATGCAGTTGGCAAAGCAGCAGCATTCAAACCTCATCTGTTTTAACGATTATTACATTTAAATAATGGCTTCGCTCGACTTGGTTAATTTTATGTCTTTCTTTGTCATCAATGTATCTTCAGACTAAGTTGTGTGTGAAAGCATCCAGTGTTTTATGCATCTGCCAGAAAAGTCAAATAGTGAACCAGATGCAAAGCAGAGTTTATGACAGCAAATAACAGAACCTGCATAGACCCAGTAAATGTATCAATGCAAAAACAAGAGAAACTCATATTTCTGGCATTGGTGGCATTGGTGGCTCATATTCTGAGCTAGTCCACTATTTGACAACACATGTTGAGCTAATTAGTGACAGAGGCCGTCATGGTTGGGTCATAAAGTAGTATTTCAGCAGGGCTACCCCTGCTGTCAGGCTGCAGTAGAAACACATATAAAGTGTGCTGTTCCAAGCCAGTGGAAAGAAGGGCAAAAGAGGTTTTCTGGAGGTAACCAGACATCCTTTTACACGTTATCTTAATTACAAAGGTGCATTAAAACAAATCATTTAAATGCTACATCAAACGTCCTTATTCCAGTCATTTACAGTAATTGAGTTTCAGTTGACACTAAATACAGTCAGTGAGACCTAAACAGAATAATGACTTCCACTGATGGTGCAAACCTTACTAATTGCAGATAGAGGACAGTACAAGAAAACTGTTGTATCCAGTTTCATTTTATTTTGGAAAGAATTTAGGTTATTTTATACAATTTGTTTCCTTTTCCAGGGCCCTCTGCCCCTCCGAGATGATAATGGCATTGTGCTGCTTGGCGAGAGAGCTGCTAAGTGTCGTGCCTACGCCAAGGCTCTGCATTACAAAGAGCTGGAGTTTCAGAAAGGTCCTTCTCCTCTCATCCTGGAGTCGCTTATCAGGTAGGGGATCTAAAACCTAAAAACATTTTTTTTTATTAAGAAACAACAAGGATCTTTATAAACTGTGAGAAGCTGAACTCACATTACATATTCTTTCTTTACATTAACAGAGCAAATAAGGAATTTCTTATTGTTTATTTCTCCTTTGTCCCAAGTAACAATTAAACTGTAATTTAAGTTGTAGAGCCAAAGAATGTAGCTTCTTCAAAGGTTACGACTTGCTTATGACAAATCATTTCTTGGTAACTCTTGAGATCATAACATGATTCATTGTAAGTGGAAGGTAAGTAATTGCATATTTCTTTTCCTCTTGGTGTAAATTCGCCCTCGTCACAAAATCTTGGTTTGACAGGTGCCTGTGATTCATGGTTATTGCATTAGAAGTTATTGCTTAAAGATAGACATTAAACTATCATCTCAAAGTCAATTTTTAATCAAATAAATACCCAAAGAAATTATATTACACATATCCTCTTGTCCCATAACCCTTTGATATCGTCTGTCATCTTTTCCATTCCCTTTTCTCATCCGTATTTATTTCTATGCCTCTGGCATGGCACGGAGAAATCTGTTTTCCAGGCATCTAATTGGACGCTTGCCTCCTTTTCATCTATGAGTGTCTGGACTTGTGATTCTCAGGGGCCTGTTTTCAATTTCTCAGGAGCCTTGATGATGATGAATGATGGGAGCCGGCGCACACTGGTGTTTTCAATATCCCCATCTGGTTCTCACCTCTCCAGGATTTCCCATAAAAGATCTGGAGGCTGGTGTGCAAAAAGCACTACGCAAACCTGGCTCTACTGAGTCGTTGTATTTTTGAACAAAACCCCCCAAAACACACAAGTGTTCATATCTGACACTTTATGATGACAAGGAGGCATTGTCACTGATATTTAAGTACCTGATGAGTCATGGTGTTTGTAGATTAGTTTGCTAATATTTCAGGAATTCTTTGGGTTTTTGGTCTCTGGGCTTTTGTTTCTTGTTGTATAGTATGCATAATGTGTGAGGGATTATAAGAAAATCAAAATAATTAGTTTGTGGTCTGACTATATTCTGAGGCCCCATAGTTTTGGATAGAGCCAGGAAATGTGTCACATTTTCCGCTTTATTCCCAACAACAGAGTATTATTTGTATGTGTTTTATTAAATCTTGTTGAATTTGACAGTAGCTTGCAGAATGTAATGATGCGGGTGAAAGCTGCAAGATAGGTATTTTAAAGGTTTATTAAAGTAAAACGCTCCTTCAATTAGAGAGTAACTATGAATTTGGTGGTTCCTTCACCAGTGTAGCGACTGGAGCCGAGCATAGTTGCATCTAGGCCATGTGTTAATAAAATGTGTAGCCAAAATTACCCTCAAGTTGAATCCTCTGACACAAAATAACATTTTGGGTTTGATTCCTACTGAAGGAACACAGAGGTCAAGTCACATTCACACATCTTCATCAGCTAGACCTTTGGCAGCCCTATTCACTAAGGCTGAACTCTATTGATTAATGGAGACTTAAAGGTTTACGTGAATTGTAACCAGCCTCTTCTAGTCCATCAACCAATGTTCAAGGTCTGCTTTTAGTGTTGGGGACATAATTTGAAACCCTAAAATAGAAAGACCTGGTCATTTGTCACCATTCAAAGGTCTTTTTTTTTTTTTAAGTGCTCTTTATTCCACTGTGGTCATTTATTGGAAAGGGAAGGTGTCATTGTTTTCAAAGCAGTAAACCTGAAGGCGTTAAACTCAGAATGGAGTGTGTGTGTGTATGTGTGTGTGTGGTCTTCATTCCTGATTTTGGCTTAGGTGCCCTTGGGATCTTTAGCCAGAATGTCAGGAGATGACTGAAGAGGTCAGAGGTCGGTGGCTCAAGGCAAATATGTTGGCATTATTGGACATGAATGGACATGAGAGCTTGATTTACATTTTGACTTCCACTGAGTTTGTCACATTATAACTGTGCTATTTAGCCTGTGCATTTAAGAAAATAATGTGGATTTTTTTGTGTTGCAGACCTGTTATGCACCTTGTTTCTTTTAAAAAATATGTTTATTTTCTATCCCACAAAACAACATAATTACAGAGCTGTACACATTTTACAAATAACACATTTCCATAATCAATAGTTATGGTTGAACAATGAAATGCAGCGTAATTTAAACGAAATACCTTTGGTAGTTGGTCCCATTCCAGCAACTCTCACAAAGATCCTTTTTAATTAGTTCCTAACACTCCTTGATGATTTATACCTGAACCAGACCAGTCTGGGCTGATTCGCACTACTACCCATAAATGGCTTGTGTTAACTAAATCCTAGTGCTTTCAAGACAAATGAGAGAAGTAATCAGAATGCAGTAACCCATTCGGGACAGTGGTAAAAGAGCATCTATCAAAGCTTTTAACAAAATAAAATATTTTACTGATAAATACACAAAATTAACTACAATTTACAATCAAACATTACACATTCATCTGATTGAAATGTAACCAGACCATCACAAGCAACATTTTCATTCCTTTCGCAGTCAAAGCCACAATTTGAACTGGCAATAATGAGATCTCTCAGCATTCATGCGTATGATCTTGATCCAGGACACGCAGCTGAAGCATTTATGGTTGAAAACCCACTGGCCGGACCTTCATCTCCACTTTCTTGAGGGAATAGTTGGACCCGTGCCAACCGTACCAACTGATCCCATCTGACTTATTTGTGTGCTCACCGTAGCGGTAGAAGACGCCATTCAAGTTTGAGTCAGTGCAGCAGTTGTACCAGTAGCCACCTGGAGGGAGATAAGGGAAGATGATTGGTCTTGGTGTAATTGGAGGGATTTATGAAGCTGTAATAACTATTGTAAACGAATACATGGATTGTTTTGAGTGGATTTGCTCTCACATTACATTTACCTTTGCGCATGGAAGCACAGTCATCCACACATTTGTCATTGTCCTTGTGGATGGTGCTGAAGTTGGTGGTGTTGTGGTAGTGCAGGGAGTCTCCAGCGGTTCCACTATAGTTGTCAAGGAAGAGCTTGTAGCTATTGCGCTCATTACCCACAGCGAAAAAGCCATACTCAGCATAGCGCGCCTGTCCTTCCCAGTCCTGCAATGGAAAACACATAATATGATTTAGAGAGGGACAGTCTTAGACCCTGAGAATATTGGCTCTCATGATCTGATGTCTTAAACTTTAAGGTAGTTTGATTTACTATTCATTTTCTTCTGCTCAGTTCCCATATGAATAAATTGGTTCTGTGTTTATGCCTTCTTACTTTTGGCTATGAAATGGTTTAACCATGGCTTAAGTATTCTTGCTCTTTAGTGTCTCAGCCCAAACTTAAATGAGTGCCTTGTTTTCCAACACGTACCTCCATCTCAATCCTTAGCACACTGGGCTGCCTTGTTAGACGGAAGATGTGTTCATTGCCTAACCAGAAGTCTCCGCGGATGGATCCAAATCCATTTTTGTACTGCTTCCAGTCACGACTGAATGATGTCAGGCCGACCTTGCGTCTTTGGATCACAGTCCAACCACCTCCATTTGTCTTCATATCGCAAAAGACCTGAAAGTATTCAGTTGTAGAACCAAAATGTAACACAATGCAAAGAGAAAAGAGGGTCCTCATCGTTCTCTACCAAAATGCACAAAGACGTGCTACAAACAAGACTCAAGTGTAACTTACGCTCAGCTCCGGTGTATCCAGAAACTCGTCTTTAGGCAGTTTGTACTCGCCGGAGATCTTGTAGTTCTTCTTGTAGAGTGATGCGCAGTCATATATGGCATCTGGAAAAAAGAATCTTCAGTTATGCCAAAACCACATGCAGTTTATTTTTAAATGTGAATGTCATAAATTCTAACAGTTTTGTGGATATCTGAATGATTGAACAGATGAAAAAAATGACATTTTATTGCCACCAAAAGCAAAATCGATTAAAACATAATGGAATATTCAAAGTATCGCTCAGATTTCTACATAGTTCCCATCTTTTACTCGTGTCACAAGATGGTGATGCCATTAATAGGGCTGTGAGATCACAGTGGCACAATGAGCCAAATACTGGAAAAAGTCTGTGTAAAGGCAAAAGAGATGGAAAGCTTGCACTTCTTCTAATCTTTGCACCCCCTTCCTGTTCTGCTCTCCTGCCTCTAATTTTCTCAAGTTTTAAAAAGGCCTCTGTGTTCCCTTTGCCAGGGACCTAAATGTGGCCCTATTAGACCACACAGTTAAGGTACTGAAATAATAAACTATGTCATGCCTGGTTAACCTCTCTGCAGAAGCCACCGCTGATTAGTGGCTTGTTAAAGTTGAGATGAATGTCGGAGATGATTTGGCTTTGATGGAACTTTTTATTGACAGCCCTGCAGATGGAACTCTACAGTTCCAAATTAATGCTTTTGACTGCAGACGGGCAGCTCAGATAGGTGTGTGCACTGTAATCTATCTCACATTCAATTTACAGCAGTTGTCTGAGACCCACGAGGCCATGGCCATGGCTGATTATAGTTTTCCACAGCTAAAATAAATATATAGTTTTGTGTGTTCAAAATAGTTTTTTTCAGTAGTTATTTGAGGACTATTTTGAAAAATGTAGGTTCTCACATTCCAGTGAAATGATGGCTCACTGCTTGTTATTTACCAGTTTATCTTATCAATTGAAAAATTTGTACTCTTCCCAATAAAAAGCATTGCTTGTAAAATACTGAAGCTGAGCCTCACAGCATTTCAAAACGGTAGTTTTAGTCAATTCAAAATTCACGTGTGAAAATAATTCTAACACCAGCAGTGTGAATTTGACAGCAATTGCTTATATTGTTAATGTAACTTTAGCATTAAAATTTAACTTAGCAAAAATTATTATAAAGCTAAAACGTATTCCTGCAATTTTATGAGATGTTATGACACCAACATGCAGCATACAAATCTTCGGCCACTGTCATTTAATTTCTACAATACAGCTGCTACAAAGTGTAGATGCTCACCTGATGAAGTCTGAGTAGCAGACTGTAGGGTTTGTAGCTGCATGATCTCCACACGGTTGTTGATCTCTGAGTACTTGCTCTCGGCCTCTGTGACCCGGTCTTCTTGCTGCCGGTTCTGCTTGTCCAGCTCCATTACTTGCCTCACAACGTTCATCAAGTCGGTCTCCTGCTTGCGACTCAGCTCACCAAGGAGGCTGGTCAGATTGGCCACCTGAACCTTGAGAGAGCGCACGTCATCGCAGCACTGAACCTTGGGAGGCTTTGGAGGTGCCAGTCTCTTCCTGGGATTTTGGGCCCATGTCTCTGCCAACAAGAGCAGTGTGACCCCCAAAGCCACTACACTCAAATTTACCTTTGCCATTTTCTAATGAAAAGATCTAGATTGTCACACAGTCTCAGGTGCTTTTGATAACTTTCGTTGTTCAAAAGCAGTCCGTCCCTGTAGAAAGTCTTTGGTGGAAATGGACAAGAGCTTTGGCTGAACAATTGAGTTGGAGCTCCTCTTTGACCAACAACTCACTCAGGCTATGTCTTGGTTCCTCAGTGAAGCCCTCCTCTGCCTGAACATCTTAAATATTTTGCATGTGGGTCCTCCCCCTGGATCCCGGTGCACACCACTCGCTGTGCTGACCCTCTCCAACCCTCTGGGTGGAGGACCTTTCCCATCCCTCCTCCCCCTGCCCCCCTCTTACCTCTCCCCTCATCTTACTTTCACTCATTCCACAGAGGTTTTGCCCACGTTTCTCCTCTCTTTGCCAGGTGTTGAAGCGTTCTGCTTTTTTCTTTATGCCTGGAAGAGCAACATAAGGAACTGAGGAAACTAGATAAGGGCTTCTGTCTGAAGTCATTGCTCTTCCAGTTATGTGCCACTTGTTACAGTGTAAAAATGAAAATTCTCTCATTTATAATTACTGAGCTACACAGAAACATTGTTAAACTATTTAAATACTTGTTTCAGACTTTAGAGCATTTGTATGTAATTTCCTTCCCTGTCTTTACACTTAAATGACCCTGTTAATAACAGATTTTACAATATCCTTGGGGCTGACCATTTCTAAAGTAAATTCGGTCTTCACATGCCAAGGTATGTGTGAAGTCACTAAGTACTCTTAATTGTAGGTTAAGCGTTTCTATTGATGCTCCCCTTTTTGGCACATGCTGAAGCAGGCGTGTTTTCCGCAGAGCCTTTAAACATCAAACTTTAAAAGGGTGTTGATACAAGGAGAAAGGCTTAGTGAAACCTTGAGCATAAAATTAGACCAAAATAGAGTTTGCATTAAGCGGAAATAATTTGTTCAGGAGAAGGCAGGCAAAGTCTGAATATGCTGTCTACATGTGTAAAGGCTTAACATTTTTGCCCTCACACATGCACTGTATTTTTTTGTAGCTAAATGGTATACTATTACCCACTAGAGAACCACAGAACAACACAATGAAAATATATTCTTATGAATTAGGAATAGCGTTATAAAACGTTTTAAGAATTGTTATCGCACAGACAACGCTGACATTAGTTTTATTGTTGTTACCACTGCAAAGAAACATTTCATATAATATAATTTCATAAAAACGCTGTAAGCATTGGAAAGCACAGGAAACACTGTAGTCAAATATACTCAATAATATTCCAGTTTCCTTTAGAAGCGATTCTACTAGACCTGGAAAGATTAGTTCGTTAACACTGACAAAAAAAAGAGGCTCTTTAGATCTAAAATCAATCACGGTTTAGTTTTTTGTTGAAGGCATATAGAGTTCAAGACTCATACAGTGTATATAGGAACGCTTAGTCTGTACTGTATATGGGGACGCATGAGTGAATGCAGACACATGCATTGTCTCTGTATTTCATTCTGGTTTCCTTGTAGGTTGCGTGACCACGTCCAGCTAGCAGATAAGTTAATATGTAACTCCTTTAGCCTTTTATTTCTCTTCTACTGATTGGTCATTAGTCTGTTAGCTAATTTTTGTCTCAAGAATTAAGAGACAAGAATCTGAGTAAAATTGTGCCAATGAACCTTTTTATCCATTTTATGGATAAAGGAGTCCTGAACAATGGTTGGTAGCAGGTTACATGGACTAATTCACTTAGTGATTTTTGTAATACTGTTCAGTGATTTGCAGGGGAAACACTGTTGGAAGGAAACACTCACTGGCATTTAGATCGGTCACTACAGTTGGTTGTTGGAGCCAAATTATTAACACCTACAATTGTGGAAGTTACAAAGCAGCCTTGTACCAGGGAAAGTGGCGACCTTGTGATGGTTGCTGGTGGTTTAAACCACCATTTACAATCTGCTGCTGAATGTGGTACATTCATATGGCTTAATGACAATGTTTGCAAAATTCCTGCTTTCAGTTTATCTTTTCTTTAAACATTTCTAACATGCCAATCACTGGCTGGGGGTGAAGATAATATCTACCCAATGTCAGACATCAGAGAGGCTTTCTTGAATCTTTATTCTGTGGAATTTTTATCTCACCCCAGCTTCACTGTGGAGCTGCCAGCTCGACAACTTAGAGGAGATGCCTTTGGAGATTAGGCCAAAGGGATGGTTTGGCCTAATCGGGGTGTCAGAGTAGGCCTTGGGCATTGAGACAGCTGATAATGCACAACTTGCTATGTGGGATTATTGCCATGCGAAATAGATGAACTGCCATGATGAAGTGCCAGTGAAGGCTGTAAATACAGTGAGTTCAATTCAATTCAATTCAATTTTATTTATATAGCGCCATATCATAACAAAGTTATCTCAAAGTTGTGCATAACCGTACTAAGTGAGACACGGCTGAAGCAGGACATTCCTTTCAGTTCACTTTATGGGTTTTCTCTTCTCCACATGGACAGGATTGAACTGTCTGGTAAAGGCAGCGACGAAGGCTTACACGTTCATAGACGGGGGAAAATGCATACAATGAAGTAGAGTTGACGTATTAAACCACAACATTAAACTGGCCCTGTTTAAGATGATTAGTCACACATCAAAAGCAGCTTTGTCTCCCCAGGTCCGGTGCTTGGTGCAGAGTCTCTTGTGTATATGCAAATGGTTCGTGCAATACACATTCCTGCTGGGACTAAAACAAAACTTCTAGAAGAATATTTGAGGCTAAGTTGCACACATTTTCGCTGTTGACCATTGAACATTCTCTTTGTTTTACTACTTAATCTGCAATTCCCCTAACTTTATTAAAGTGAAGTGCTAAATCACTGGAGTAACCCTTTCAGCACTTTTTGCAAATCGAGGCTCATGATAATTCCCAAACACCACATTTATGCCATAGCTTGCATAAATAAACATTACTGTAAGTACTGTGCAAGACAATATGGGTGCAATGACTTCCTGATGACAAATGACAAATCCTGAGTTAGTAATATTATTCAGTTATGAGTTTATGTAACCCGTGGAAGCACAAAGCTGAGGGGCAGACAGGTTTAATGGAATTTCACAACTGTGGAGGAAAAATAAAATATGACACTTTTACCGTTGACTCCCATCTTACTACATATCTTGCGTCACCAGCGGGGTCTTGTTTTTTTTGTGGTTTTTTTAAACCTCAGACTTTTTGTCCCTCTTGTCAAATGTTTAGCATGCATCCCTCACTTTCCCTCCCGTGGTCAGACAGACAAATAAGGAAACAGTTTAGAGCGTTCTGCTCAGCATCATCTTTGTGTCACGGTAACAGTGGTGCAGAGCACATATAAAAAGTATGACTTTCGGCAAATTCCAAAATATTACATAATTCTGAAATGGTCTGTTAGTGCTTTGATGTGTCACAGTGTAAAAGCTAAGCTTCCTTTCCCGGACATTTTGCTCCCTGAATGTCACTGGCCACATTTTACAATTGGTCACCGCTTTGCAATTTCCCCTTTAGTCATTGCATGTTTTTTTTTTTTTTATGTTGACATGTGCTTTGAGTTTCCTGTATTTTTTTTTTTGCTTGTGTATATGGGAATAATAAGCCATTTGTTGTCTTTACATAAAGATAAAAGGCAGTCTTCATGTACATTTTACTCCATTGTTTTAATTGCCAGAAAAATTATGAACACTAATTAGATCTTAAACATGATCAGGATAATCAATTTCCCTCATTTGTCAAAAAAAAGAACAACAAAAGAAACTTTCCATAATATTATGGTCAGCCCCAACATTCATGTGGTCCAGTCACGTGCACCCAGCACCCAAACAAATGTGATGATTGTAACATGCAGGGTAAGTCAGTTACCAAATAATGTTCCCCTGGATGTCGTACGCTTCCATTATATTTTAAAGTCAGATTATATCTACTGGAGAGAAACTATTTAAAGGTTATTTTGTTAAGATAAGTATCTCTGCAGTAATATGTTACATTATAAACTATTTTACAGTTTCCAACTCTGCTGCCAACATAGAGACCGCAGAAAGTTTACTGGTTTCATATTCATAAGAAATCTGAATGTGCTCTATTTTTATCATATTCACCTTAGATAGCCTGTCTTAATAATATTTCTACACTTGGCAGATGTTTCTAACTGTTCAATAATGTAATGTTTGACGGTACTTAGTGCCTGTTGACCTCTCTGTAAATCTTAACCTTAAGTCATTGATGTGCGTCATTATTTGGGAAAAATGTGGATAATTTGCCTTCCTGGATTTTCTCATTGCCTTAACCTTTCTGTGAGTCACTTCTCACACTCCAGCAATGCATCCCAGCGGCATCACTTTCTTCCGTTCCTGGACTCTGTCACTCAGTGCTAGTACGGGAAAGTCCAGCTGGATGCTGTTTTATACGTTTAGCATCATGCGGTTTCTCCTTTCAAAACGGCTTCTTTAAACACTATTTACCCTCTAACCATGTCTCACCAGGCTTTGTGTAAAGAATGCATGGCTCCTCTTAACATTCGAGGTATTCACTAAACTTTAACCAAAGCCCCCTTCTTTATAAGACTTGGTCGGGAAACCCACACATTTCATATACAAGTATACAAGTTGGACACTCTGGTGTGCAATTGCAGCTATCTATGATAAGTACAGGCTGAGAAACCAAATTGTTTGAAGTCATAATATGCTCACAGATGGGTTTTGTGTCCCTAAATACAGTGGAAATACGTTTTGTAATCAAACAGTGACCACTGGGGCCAAGCTGTCAGCAGAGCACTCATGGATTCAATTACAGGAAAAGCAGGAGGTGAAAGCAGGAGCCAGCGGATTCCAGGGCTTCTATCTCAAAACCTTGAATTACATAATCTTTATTAACAGTAACCACTCCCACCTGTCGGTGCCGTTCACACAGAATTGTACAGATTTTGGTATCTGTTTAGTTTATTTGAAGGTGATTACACTTCTTACGTTTCTTGAATCATTAATGTATCCTGTGTTTAAATTAACACAACATATTAAATCTAAAGGTAACATTTGCATTTTTTATCTTGAATAACCATCGTAGCAATATGGTATTGCTTATTCGTTGAAGTCTGAAATAATGTAACACAGACCTCTGGCATCTAAGTGAGCCAATACATATGTAAAATAGTGTTGATATTCACTGCAGGACAGTGTTCTATATTGCTTCTTATTATTTACAGCACAGCACATTTACCGTCAATCAATCAATTCATTTACTGTTAGTTTGAATTAAAGTAGATGATGAATTAAGTAGCATTTTGCTTTTAAATGTAAGAAAACAGCCAGGTTTGCTGGATTTATTTTACAATATAAAATAGATACTTTTGGTCCACAGCTCTTATAAGTTATTTACTCATAGTCCAACTTAATTGTTAGAACAGTTTGAAAAAATACAATGGATAATGATCTGAAGCTCAGTTAAACCTGGTCACGTATAGCGGTCAAATAAAACTCTTCCATATTTCCCATAATGAAGGAGACAGTATGCACCGGGGCATCCTCCTGCTCTGAGTGGCAGACTTCATGCACTGGCAGACCATCAAGAGGTCTGGTGGCTGAAGCTGGTGATGGCTACCAGGTGGCTTCTGTTGCGCAGCAGATGCGGGCCAGGCTGTGGCCGTCTCCACGCCACTCTATAAACCAGTAGCTGGGACAGACAGTACTGGAGGGGAAGGGACAATGGATTAGCCACTATCCCCTTAGAATAAATTCCCCCTGCTTCGTATAAGCACAGTTGTCCATTTGGCACTGCTTCAGAGAAACATTTCGTGACACTGACACTGTTGTCGGGACAGAAAACAAAAAACACTTGTGCCAACATTTAGGGATTCCATTGTTTTTGCTAACCATTACGTGTTTTTAGCCTGGTTTGTATTGGAGTGATCTCAGACATTTAAGTAAATCTTACCATTTTATCACAAAGTTGTATAAGCTTTAACTACTTCTGTATCTATATCCATGCATTTGGAAAGTATTCCTCAATACTTTGAAGTATAAATACTTTTGCCTGTTTGACCAGTAGCTGGCGTTTTTCTGCTTTATGATTCAGGTGTAATCCCATTGTTTAAATGAGACAAATGCACCCAGGGCTTATTTCCATTGTTTAGGAGAAAACCAATTTTAGCATGGGTACATTTCAATTGAACAAAGCAAAATAAATGGATAAAGGACTGGCATCTTTCAGTGGAAACATTTCATGGATCATTTTTACTGAAAATGTAGCCATGTGTAGCCTGTGGAAACTCATGTCCTTCCAAAAGCATTGTATATGGATCTGTTTGTCCACATAGCAACAGCAGCATTCCAGTGGGGTAACTTTTCTTTTTTCTTTGGCCACCGGAGGCGCTTTGTTCTGTTGGCCTCTTGACCTGAAGGTGAGGAACCCAGGTGACACAGCAGTGTCCCAATGTGGTGGCTGTGTGGTGTAAACAGGGGTGGAATGGTTTCTCCGACTGACGTCTCAATGGCCCCCTAACACGCCTAACGTACTTGAAAAACAGAAAAATGGTGTGTAAAATTTCACAATAAAGGGTGGACCTATTTTTTTATGGATACCTTTTCAACAGGGATATTTTGTTCATTTGGCTTCATTTGCAACCCCCCTGTTAAGAATATAAGTTTATAGTGTCTTATTTGCCCTTTACCTGTTTACAATGCCACTTTCTGTACTCAGTAACAAGCTTTTTTGATTATTTCGAAAGCTGTTTCAAAGTCTAGGGATACTAGCTAAGTGTTTCCCCATGCGGTGGCATCTGCTCGGTGACGAAACAAACACCTTTTTGTCTTTATGTTTTTAGAGAAATTAGGAAAAAAAGGGCTAGTCAGATTGTATCAGAGATGAATTAAACATCCCAGGACAATCTGGAAGTAAGTGTGTGACTGAGGTAACCACTTTCTATGCCTCCATGCTTATCTCATGCAGTGATGCATGTGATGCTGCTTTATCTTAAGACATACAGACGCCAAGATCTGTATTTGATAATGACAACATGTGGCTCAGTATCTCCATAAGTAGATGTGTGCATGCCGAGCTTGAGGATTTATGTTGTGTTCATGTATTACAAGTTTTACATTTGTTATTTTAGATGGTCTTGACTGACGCTGTTCAGATATGGTATTGTTTTTTGGCTTTGAAAGACATGTCTATTCAGTATTAGACACTTAAAGCAAGCAGCCACATTTTTACAAAAATGTGTTACTTTAATTTATTTTAATACCTTATGTAAAGCATTGTTGATTTGTCAGGTAAGGGGTTATACAAATAAACCTGCCTTTGACATTCATCCCTTGATTCACGTGTCAACAGTCAGTAGTACAGTATCATTTTCTTTCAAAGCTCAGTCATGCTGCAAAAAATGTATCCAGCTGAAAAAATAGGAACGTTTTTGCCCATTAATGTCAATCATTTTCTAATTGCCCATGACTGATGGGTTTGTTGGTCCAACTCTTTCTGGACAGAGAAGGAAAGCAAAGTTTGTCCATGCTACATTGGTCACTGCGATACAATAAACAAATGAGGATCAGTTGAAACCGAGCATTTCTTCAAAAGAAGGGTTTTTAGGAAAGAGCATCAGACTTTCAGTGCTTTCAAGAGCTGCTGTTATTCGATGTAAGGCATAAGCAGTTAATTGCAGGTGCCAACACTTCATAAGCAGTGTTAATCTAAATATTTTCAGAGGTTTGCATTCTTGAATTCTTAAACGTTGAATGTCTCCATCTCAAAAAAAGCAGCAGTTACTCCAATTTTAACAGTTGTGCAGTTTTCAAGATTCAAGTTTTACAGCTTCATTTTTTCTTCTTCTTTATAGCTGCTTTTTGATTTTTGATTAACTTTTCACACTTTTCCACTTGTTAGCCAGAATCAAATTATATTTGTTTTGTACAACAGGTTGTCCATCATGGGCTCTATGTTAGCGAGTCCTACTGCATGACATATTTTCTCGTAAACATGAGGTCTTCTTGGATGGAATGTTTTATTTACATTTTAACTTCTCAGAGTCGCCTTCTCGTGCCCAGTTGCCTTGGGAAGTGTTTGTTTCAGAGACGCAGCGTAGTGATGGTACTGCCTGTCCAATGGAAAGAATTCCCATAGGTGCTAGATAGTAGGGTTCCTTCTGCCTGGGTATATCGTTGATTGCATTTTGGCTGCCCCACGAATGACCTGCTCTTTAGGCACAAAGGCCAGAGAACTGTCAGACAGCTAGTGTCACGTTTCCACTTTTGCTGTAGCAAAGCAAATGTAAGGCTCAGTTGTATAAAAGATTTGCTAATGTAATGGACCAACTAAGCAGTTGCTGTTTCGGCTGGCCTAATTCACATATAAGGACTCACGATACCGTCAACCAAAAATATTGGCATCTTTATCTCTCTTGTAAAGTGGTTGAACTTACTAATTGCTCAACTAGTGGATCAGTTTCCACTCCAAGCGTCCTTTATGGCCATTTGAACAACTTTGACCATATGTACAATTCGTCCCAAGTTACAGTACCAGTCAAAAGTTTGTACATGTGGTCTACATTTGTGATTTCTTCGTATTTAACTTCTAAATATGGTTAAACTCTCGTACGTATTTGAATTAGACCGTTTTCTAGATTTATTTTGATGCATTCCTTGACAATTCAGTATCACTAGGTTTGGCAACTCGCACCTAACAGAGATCTGCAGGACAGGTGTCAATATACCAGTTTTGAGTGATGGATCAATGTACTTCCATTGCCTGTCGAAAACCTTGGCCAATGTTATATAAGATGTTTTTAAGAAATATCCCAACTTACAAATATGCTACATTCCATTCCGTTCAGCCGTTCCTGTTTCAGTGGCCACTGCCATTTTGAAGTTATTATGTTAAATATTGAGGAATGGCATCAGCAGTTGGCAAGCAAATGAATTAGTAGAAATCAAGTGGATATCTTCCTAATTAGATTAGATTAGGACCAGTAGTGGGGCCCGGCTTTTCCACATTGTGAGATGTACAAACAATTTACCTTTTTTGTGGGGAAATACCTGCAATTTCCTCAGGGATCACGCTCTCTCTTCTCAATAAAAAAGCCACGCCACTTTCGAAAAGTTGAGATGGGGATTGTGAATTGAGTTTAACATTTGAAAAGAAAATGTACATTTCTGCTCCCTTTTGGTGCTTTCTGATCCAAGGTAATCATGGCTAAATGCACTTTATTAATCAAAATCGTATGTATATATTGGTTTAGAGATTGCAAAGTGATTATTTATTATTTGTGTTACACTTAACAAGATTAGAAAGTGATTTGTTTCTCTCTGTTTGAAATTGTGTGAACATGTTAAAGTATGCTTTTACTCAGGCCCCAACTAAAAGATTGAGTTAACATTTATGTTTAAAATATGTTAAAAACATACCAGTACTTTCAATATTTGAATAGTTTTTTTAAAGTCTTTAGAATTTTTTTAAGGTGATTGTTTTTCTTTCTGGTCAGAGAAATATGAATAGCAATGGTTCAGTGCTCTGTTTTTGTAATAGAAAGGGCAATACAAATTCCCAGTCATAAAGTACGCTGAAAGATAAGTTATAGCAC
>JAVQJD010104019.1:0-23338 GCA_036023655.1 Nannoperca australis | reverse complement strand
CTTTCAGTGCTGGAGATTCAACAATACTTTCCTCATGAAAACAGAAACAGGCTGTAACATTACTGTACAGTGTAAAGTTTGTTTACTAGTGGTGAAAATGCTGTCATCATCAAAATGCTCGATGTCAAACCTGAGCAACCATCTACAGGTCAGTTCCTGTGACCGCAGTCAGTCACAAAATAAAGTTTCCTAGGCCGACCTCTCGTCTCACCACGTAATGTAGCTCTATATTTAGCTGCTGTCCGTTTAGTAGCTGTACATTTAGGTTTAATCTCCATTAACGGTAGTCCTCCTTGAATAGTGATTGTTTGCCCATGAACAATCACTATTACTTGAATTTTGTCTAAACATAAACAGCAACACCAATGTGCTTTCAGAATAAATAAAAATCTGTTATAATTTAGACTTTCCAGAGTTTAAGCACACAGTAGTTTTGTTGGTTTTCAGTTTTAATCAAACTTACTTTCTGGTTTGGCTTGCTGCCACTGTTCTTGTTTAAAATGACTTTCAAGCCAGCCATTATGTCATCTTGCTTTACTGCAGTGTTGTCAACTACCCATTTAAATATTATTTAGAACTGACGGCCAGAGGAGGGAAAATTAAGCTCTTTGTGAAATAAAATCCACATACGTTGCCTGCAATGAATAAAGGCACAGTGACTGCCAGTTGCTTTATTCCTCATAAATGGAGCTCCAATTAAAGCACAAAGCTTTGTCTTGCTGGAGAGAAGAAACCAGGCTCATTTACAGTACCACTTCCAGTATCTTGAAAAGTCATGACAGATAAGGAACACAGTATTACTGTAAAATACCCAGCCAGTGATTGGAGAGAGAGACTCAGGGGCAGCAAGAAACAATTCCTGACATAGAATTGATGAATATTTCCAATGTACAAAAGCAATTTAGAGAAGACTGAAATAACGTAATGCTCTTAGCTTACAGTGCATTTCTGATGTAAGTCCCTAAAGGCTCTATTTTCTTAGCCGTATGGGGATTTAAATACACTGTGTTCACATTGATGAAGGAAAGAATTTGTGGGTTTTGGATGCTTTGGAGGGCTGGATTTATTTCTTTTCACATGTCAAGCTTTCATATGGGCTAATACTACTGTATGTCTGCTATTACAATCCTTCAAGAGGGAGCTGTCTCTGAGTGGTTTTAATTGACACTACAAGTCAACAAGGAAATGTACAGGAGTTCAACTTAAGTCAAATCCCATGTGAAGAAACACATTCCAGTGGAGGAAATGAGAGTTCTTATAACACCATGTATTCTCATTAGTGTACACTGCATGTTTGACGTGTGTAGTCTACTTACTGTCTTCCAGGTGCCGTCAGACCAGGGGAGCCAAGGCAGACCAAGTGAGCAGAGTTGAATGGCCTTTCTCCTGCTGTTAACACTGCTCGTCTGCCAACATTACCGTGCATATGGTCAGTGTGTTCCCAGGTGGCTGGGCTGCACACAGACTCGCAGCACTTAAAGTTGCCATCTTCGCCTACGCAGGCGAGCTGGAGAAGCACACGCATATATGCAGACTGTCTCCTCTACGTCCGTCTGCCCTACATCCCATGATTCCAGTTGACAGCAGCAGACGTGTCACAGCTGGCTCCGAGACCAAACTTGAGCAAAGGCAGGTTAAGCCAAGTAGGTCACATGTCTTCTTGAAGGCTTCAATCCCTTTCTCCCCCACAAGGATCGTCAGAACACTGTTTGTCTGTGTTCAATTTTTAGTGTTATGGCCCATTTACTCCTAGATAATATACGGCATATGCCGATATATACATATATACACATCATGAGCCTTGGAACCTCCAGTGAATGAGATTATATAAACGTTATCATGGTGCTGAGATTCAGGTGGGTGAAACCTTTACAAGTCTTTTACATATGCATATCTCAGGATGTTTAACTTAATAGATACATGGGCATAAATGTAGTTTTTTTTGTAAGTTAGTTATGTTCATCCAGTATATACTTACAACTGCCAAGCCAACCTGGATTTAAAAGGACACAACAAAAAACCTGTTGCAGTGGTGTTTTGTTAGACAAAACCAACTTCTTTGATGTAACATTACAATGCAAACAAATAATTGTTGTCCCAAGATCACAAAATAACCCCATTCCCTTTCTGAAACACAACTCAATTGTTATTGTTTTGCTTTTTTAGCGTTCAACCAGAACAACTCACCAGAAATGAAGGACCTTTTACTAAAAAGTGTAGACCCTTTTTTTATCATATGAGCAACAAAAAATAAAATGGACTTCAAATCTCACCTCAAACACATCACACAACAAACAAAGCCTTTTTCTTCAGGGAAACCATTAAATCTATGTTTTTGTGGCTCATGGTAGTGTGCCTGAAGGTAACTGTGTTAAATTCTGCTTCTCATTATCCAACACCACAGTGTTTTTTCCCTAATCTTATAAATAATGGGCAATATGTGCTGAACCTTAAGCATATTACAATGTAACCTGTTTTGAAAAAACACATTTAAAAAATAAGTGAATCATTCAAAATAAAATATTTCACCTTACTGTCACCTAACATGTCCATGCAAAATGTCCCAGTTAAAGATATTTGTGAACAAAAATAAATAAATGCAAAACCTATGTTTAATAACAGTAACTCTCAGATTGGGGGAACTTCAGAGCCTCTTTCTGTGGCTTGGCATCAAATATGCATATGTAATATTTAATATCAAATAATGGAGCAAGAAATATCAGGAGGTATTTCACAGGTTTTGTTAAAATGTGTAACATATTCTTTGCTTGAATGACCACCCTGCCATTAAACCTGCGATATATTGTGTCTTGACTGCCACACGAGGTGCGAGCTCTGGGAGTTACAGTTGTTGGACTGCAAGGCAGTATTAGATAACAAGTGTCAAGTGGAAATGACAAGAGGGGCTTCAGATATGGACAGGGGACCTTATCCTAACTGGAATCTATGTTGAACCAAACATCCCTAATCTCAACGCTGATATGGTCACAATTTTTTTACAAGGAGGGACAAGAGACAGAAGGCTGCTGGACGGCTCTTGTATCATCTGGTTAGGGCAGGACACACGGATTACATGTGCTGGTGGGGGAAAAATACATTTTCTGAACGTTCTTCCACAGTATTTAAATCATAACCTTGCCTGTCAATTAAAATGATGTGAAGTCTCGCAATTTATATATACATCCCATATGTATATTCCTGTACCAAGTAACGACCACCTCACTAATTATAGATGCATATATAGAGACAAAGAGCTACTGGTAAACAACAGGCAACTCCACATCTTTCTGCACCTCTCTGACCCACCCACTCGTACACAAATAAACTGACTTCTACACAGGAGCTTTTGAATCTTTAATAGCAGGAACATCTGTGTCCCCTTCCACAGCCAATCGACCTCTCCCACTGGTGGCTTCATCCTGTCTGTGAGTGCCCAGGCTCTCTTCAGAGGCTCCCAAGTTTAGTTAAAAAGGAATAGCCATGAGACACACTGTATATGTTCAGAGGGACTAGCTTCGAGAGGGGTTTGGTTAAATGGTCCCCTGGACTTTAGTTTTTGGTAGAGTAGGGGTTGGGGTTGAAAACAATGGAGGAAAAAAGCTGTTGTCAGTTTCCATTCACCGTTCAGTTGGTTATTGTTGTCTCTAAAGCTGAAACAATTGGTCGATTAATTGATTAGTGGATTTACAGAAAAGAATTTCAATAAATAAAATAATTGCAGATTCAACAGCGTTTCAGTCCATTTTAAAGCAAAGATGCCGCTCGGTTTCAGCTGCTCAATTGTGAGGCTTTGCTACATCTCTGCCTGTTTTTTCACAATTCTCTGACATTTTATAGTCACTTAAATCAAGTAAATAATCAGGATCTTAATAAAAGAATAATTCATTATTATTGTTAGTTACAGCCCTATTGTGTCCTATCTTTAAAATATTTAGCTTTTCAGTTTCCATCATACGTTTCCCAACTTTTCTTATCTGTCACTGATGTTCTGGCACTCTGCTGATCCCCACAACTTTCTCCTCACATACTGCCGAGAAAAACAAGCACCCCATGGCCCTCACCGTCCTGGGGGAGGGGGGGGAGAGAAATTATCACTGCCCTGTTGCCCTCACCCTGCTAAAAAAACATTGCACACGTTGTGTTGCATGGTAGTCTGCACTGGTCTCTAGCCAAGCCCCCAGGAACAGCTCTAGGCTGTGTGGCCATTTTGGCATAGTAGACAGAGTCAGAGCTGCAGGTTGCGTGACACAGTCTGTCCTAAAAAAGACTGTACCATTATACGAATTACAAAAGAAAGTGCTGTAAAACTCTGAACATATCCTCATTATCAAACATTGATTGATTGTCCCTTGATTAAAACACTTATGAGAAAAGGTCTATAAAAACATTTCTGAAATGTTTGGTAAAAACCTCTTACATCTCGGTATTCTTGGATTACATTCTGCTCTGAATATTATAGCCCATATGTTAAAAGTGTTTGATGTTCTTTTATTTGGTGGTCGAAGGTGTATTTTACTTCAGTAGATCTCCGACAAACTTCCCAGGCTCTCATAGTGGTTCCAAAGTATAACAGTACTCATCCCTCTGGAAGCTTTGACCTACTTGCTCAAGGACAAACCTTCAATATTCTATTAAATTTTGGACCCCTGCTTGAATTGCATTGGGATAGACGGTGCACAACCTTTGCAGAGAGGCCTATATGGACTTACCTGGACTAGAATCCCTAGAAAGGCTCATTCATGAGTCTTAATCAAGCAGTATGATGTAATACTTCACTGACTGGATGTCTGGTCAATTATTTAATAATTTGTCGGTATGGTGTTTTTTCAGTTGGCCAACTGGGGCCTTGTGCGGGTCATGAATGTGGAGGCCTGAAATACTCTTTTCAACCATCTTGAAACACAATTATTTTAATACATTTTACACATTTGTGGTGTCTTGTTCTTTTTGCAATACAAATCATCCAGGAAAAGCCCTATGAATTATTTAGCATAATACAGATTTCTTTGGGAGCTAAAGCCCACAAAATGAGGTCTGGACATGCCACTTCACTGTATTTAAATTCCACCTGCCCACTTGTTTTCTGTCTGGTCATTTTTACCATATTGCAGTGTGGCAGAGAGGAGACATGGGCTTTTGAGAACACTTCACGAGTGACTTTATCTGTGTTTGCTCAGGCCCTGTAGACGGCAGACTCATGGACAAATGCCTCTCTCTGTCACACACACACACACACACACACACACACACACACACACACACACACACACTTATCTTATTGTGACAGTGGAGTCTTTGTGTGACTTGCTGAAATAGTATATGAAAAATGTCAAGGAATGAGAAGTGTTAAGAAGACTCTCAGGAATTTGGGCATGAAATGGCTTTTAAAAAAAGAAATCTGTGACACACACTGCTTTGGTTGTACACAGAGCTGTTTACACTTCTTTATGTAAGTGACTTAAATACCCTTATTCTTCCTGTAACTTTGTGGAGAAAAGACTGGTAAATGGACAAAATGAGACAGAATGCACAGAGGTAATCTACACCCTGTTCTCACATCTTCATTGTGTATGTGACATTGGAATGGAGTTGGAGGGCTGTGGAGATAATTGCCATGTGAAAGTTGAATATTTGTTTTGACATGTCCGTGTTTTCTGTTAAGCCCTGTCTGGATGTTATTAGTGTTACTTGGAAAGGTCATTTATTTGCTTCTGCCCATGTACATCAGTAATTTCAGTCAGTCATCTGGACAGGAAAAATAATACACTGGGGAACAGTAATAAAACAGGTACAGAACATTGAAGATGATTCATGCAGTGTAGAAAAACTCCCTTGCTTTTACATGGGCTTTTATGCACTGAAAGCATTCATCAACTCTTTGTCAGGAAACTCTTCAGATGGCTCCATTTCATAGTAAAGAGTGATGCTGCTGCTGGTTATATGGCCCTTTTAATAGTGATGCCAAGTGAGCTTGTCAGTTACAGCGAGAGACATAAATCTCAGAAACATTACACTTGGCTGAGGACAAAAAATGTCTGCGTATACAAAGCTAAAAACATGCATATGCAAATACCTTCATCGTCTATATTACAACTATAATTTTATGGTGTTCACACATCTGTTAATCTCAATAATCATGCACATAGGTTGGTTCGGATATTAATTAGTCTCAATTAGTTGAGATTAAATCTGCTGTAAATCAATATTTTATATTAACGTTGGGTCACATGACTGCTACTGACAAACCCACAGTATCACTCTGATTCCTTCACCTATGAGAAGTTACACAATAATGACTTTCAGCTTTGTGTTTACATTTTATGGCCAGCAACTCACGCCTCTCGTATGATCTGTCTGCATCAGGCAGCAGTTCTCAGCAAACAAAAGCTCTAAAACTCCACAATATGTTACCTGCCCAATGGCAGACACTGTTAATGACTAGCTAGTGAACATAGTGGAGCATTTAGCAGCTACAGATATTTCCCCCAGTATTGGACTTTACATTTGCCAAGTGGCTAGAAACACAACTCCGGGTGAATGCTAATGTTGCTCCATAACTACTGGATGTGTAAATAGACATCTCTTTGGTGAAAGGTTTGTCAAATCATCTTTAAAGGTGATAATGTTTTCACTGTTTGTTTTTGCTGCCCCAAGTTGCCAAAAATACACTAATTAAAACACATTTAAATACATTATTGCAGGTTTATTTGCTGTTTGTTTTAACTTGTGTACGTGTTTGGTCAAAAAAGAAGGTTTTATTATCAGATAATATGAGATGGCATGTCATTCTTCCTGTCATGATCTTCCTGTGAGATATGAATGTTGCACATAGAGAGTTTACTTGCCTGCAACAACAGTACCATAGTAATAACTTGGTGTGCCTTTTCACCTACTCATGGGGCTTATTGTTTTATTATTAGATGCTGCTCTTTTCCACATCAACATGTTTCCGGGTCAAGTAGATCCACTCCCCACTGGGAAGACTACAAGCCAAGGTAGAATCTAAAGCCCCTATAATCTGCCATGTTATTGAATTAAAAGCTTATGCCTGCTCTTTACAAGTATGTCAATTATTCTCATTTCAATGGCGCTCTCTCATTATTTTTTCAATTAAAAGGTAGATCCAGTGCTTAAATATAAAGGGATGCATGCATTGAGGGAGGAAAACAAATAGAAGAAGATGTATATTTTAGTTTCTTTCACCAGACCTACATTGTTTTGTTTAAATAATTCACTGCTTTAGTGCTCTACTGGCACTGGTGACAAAACTTTTTTCAGTGTTGTTAACAAGAAAGCACACACACTGTCACCACCTTTCTTCATTTTTTTTGTTTCTTATAATAGACCATCTATTAAAGCCATGAAACATGGTCAAAGTAAAAAAAGAGACAACAAAGCCTGGTCTCTCTAATGAACACCGATTACACAATTATTTCTACAAGTTCTGTTTTTTGAAGACGCATTACAAAGTTGACATGGCTCCTTGCTTTTGTCTTTTGCAGCCCACATTTGATAAAAGAGGCTATTTATACATTTTTTGAAAGAGTTTGAAGTGAAATTGACTGTATCGACACCGTGGTGTTTGTCGGTGGGTGTACGAGAAAGACAGGGAGAGAAACTTTCTACTCGTGGCAGAATCACCTTATGTAAGACGCTCAAAGTCTACTTCATGATTGTTAAAGTAGTGGAAGGCACAAAAAAGACTAAATATGTCCCATTTTGTGCAGTATTTCCTAATACATCAAGACAATAGGTTTGAGGAGAACAAAGTGATGGATATTTAATAGTATGATGCATGTATTTATTACCCATCAGGCTTAGTGCTCTCTCTAAAAATGTGTGTTTTAAAAAAATATATTTTTACACGCATACACTTTGACACATGCATTTAAATCTTTCATTGTGAGCCTCTTTTGTACTGGCATTTAACATCAGTGTCATACAGCTATCTGAAACCATCATTGCTTTGCTGGTTAGAAACTGAACACTGACTCCGGGTTAACCATTTTGCGGTTCTAAATGGCTTGTGAGACCTTGTATGTGTGAAGCTTGATACTGGGCTTTCATTAAAGTGCAGACAGACAACCAAGAGGCAGTCTCATCGCCAGAAGTTCAGAAAAGTAGGTAAAGAAAAGGAATGGAGGCGGTATTTGTTGTTAAACCTGATCTACTTAGACAAAGGTCACAAATATGGAACAGAGAAGACTGTTTCAGCTGCAAATAGGACTAAGTAGTTAAGCATGTTGGGTAAAAATGTACTCCTTGTGGTTCAAATCAACATAAGTAATATTGATAGTGTGATTTTAAATTGCTGTTGATTTTTGTTTTAAATGTACCCCAGAAACCAGGGTTAATGGGCCTCAAAATAAAGAATAAAATATTAAATTCTTCTGATATATTTTCATATTTGAGCAGTTGTGCTGTTAAAAAGAATAGAATATGACAAGAATATAAAGAGCTTCATGTTTGACATGCTTTAGGCAAATTTCTTTACAGCTGCTAAGACTGCAACCTTCATTTGACCTGATCCACTCACCGATCATTTTCATGAGGCAATGTGACAGTGAAAACTGCTATCTGTGATATGTTACATAACTATACATTGTATAGAATGAAAAGTATAACCCATGACTTTTCACTGCAGATGTTCAGTGAGCAGAACCTAGAATCATATATATTCATAGTAGTTTGTAGATAGTTTGTATACATAAAAAAAAAAGACAAAAACAAACTAAGCACCTAACTGTAGACTGAGATTTTTTTTTTTTATAACAGTAGTACAGTGCATTTTTATAATTTTATAATTATAATTAAAAGTATTGTAAATACAATTTTAATGGGGTTTTTTTAAAGCTCAATTCATTTTTTTTTATATGAACATTGAATTAAATACTGTAATGTGAAAGAGTCACAAATTCTGTGGACTCACTCAATGGGTCACTCAACTCTGTTTGTCTTATCTTCTTTCAATATCCAGTATGTTTTGGTCTCATATTGTTTAGACTGAGTCTCGCCACTCTCACCATCCAGCATAATTGAGAACTCAAATAAATTGAAAAAATGTCAAGCAACTAGAAAGTCAATTTTTCTCAGAACTTGGTGGACCAAACTAGAGCTAATAAGAGGGGACTGAATAGTTGACATACATTTATTAGGTGGCCAGAAAAACAACTGAAATGTGTTGCAAATGTAGTGTATATAGCAAATGTTAACTAAAACAAACTAGCTAATATGATGTTTTGTTATCGTTATGCTAACACATGTGGGAGGTAGATTTTTTTTTTTTTTGCAAATGGACAAGTGAAGGCGGGAGTCCAAGCAAAAAAAAAAGTCTTACTATCAAAGACAAAAGAAAAAAGAAAATAAGGCAATAAACTCCATCTTAGTTCAACAAATATCACTTCAAGCTTAAATTAAACCCATAGTCTCACAACAAACTGGCACATTCTCCCACCACTACAGACCAATGACTGGCATTTTGTTCTTCTCAGCCCCACCTGACTGGGAACCTACCATCTGCTCAAGTAAGCACATGGGTGAGGTAAACAGGTGCAAGCATCCAAAAGTGCTCAGTATTCAAAACAGCCATTTAGGCTACTTAGTTCTTTTTGACATGTTATGTTAGCTAGGATCTCACTGGAGGGCACAAATGAGCACACCAAACTTGTAGTAGAAGGTACAATATCATCTACAGTAGAAGTGTTATCCTTCAGCCACTTGTGAGAGCCCAACCACAGGGTATGATTATGCACACCTGTTTTATATTACATTGATCTGCAACAACAACACAAACAGAACAGCAAAAAACATATATATCTCTATATCTATATCTATATATAGAGATAATTACCATAGCAATCAGGGCCCTTTTCACAATCCTTTGGAACACAATCTATGTAACTATTAATTTAACAGCACTGAAATGAATGATTTAACACTTAAAGACTGGACTGAAATTAATGTTTTAACATCTAAAGCAACCTGATACTGTTGGGAAAACAGAGCCTAGTGAAAAGAAAAGGAAGCAGCCTTTTCACACTCCCAGTGTGGATAAGGTCTGGGTGTCACCACAATATAAAGATGAATGTAGCTTTCAATGCCTCAGCTTCATTGTTAGTCCGCCGGCTAAGTGATTTTCTGTTTTGTATCGATAACAACGCAGGTGCTTTATCTCCTAAACGTTCTTTTGTTGTATAATGCTCTTAGATTATTAAACAGCTACATCAGACAAAGTCATAGGTATTCAGGGAACCTCTGCAGTTGGTTGGCATTCCTGGGGAAGTGTGCAGCCTCTAAACTACATCATGTTTGTCCTGTCATATAAGTTAGACTAGCACTGAGTCATGACAAGGACATGAAGATGATTAAACTCTCCAGCTGTTTCCTCTGTTCAATATCTTGCTAGAACCTTGTTTTACAGTATGCTGTGTAACTACTATGTGGTAAGAAGTAATTACTGGTAATTATTTTGTCTTGAAAAATACTAGGTCATTAATCACTAGCACAGAGGAAAAGACACCCAATCCAATTGTGAACAACTGTGCACACACCCACACACACACGCACGCACGCCCATGCAAGTCTGCATTAATGTATCATAGTGATATTGATCCATGATGGGCCCATTAACCACTCTGCTACACACAAACACACACCCGTATTCGCATACATGTCTAATTGTTTTTGAATGGCTCCTTGGCAACACACCATGTTTGAATAATTCTTCTGAATCATGGTAGAATTATAGCTACATGGACATTATCATCCCCAAGGTCTGCGATGTAAAACTGTTAGTGGGTGTAAATAAAATACAAGTGCAGTGCCATGTGTATTGCATGAGAGGGCACAGGATCTCTGAGTACTTGTGTTTCTATCAGCAGGCCTGCAGCCTTGATTGATGAGGCGATTGAGGCTGGGGAGTTTGCTACAAATCAGCAGTGTTGTTATGAAGGCTGGCTGGCTAGCCTGCCATGCTTGGATCTCTGCGATGTCTCTTCTGCTCTGCCCAGGAAAAGAGTTTTCACAGAGATGTCTGACCTCTGCGGTCAAAGGACAGCTGAGAAATATTTTGTATTCTGACCACTCAGCCAGCTTGGTTAGTGAGAAAGACTTCCTACCACTTGCACACACGCAGACTCAGACACACGTAACCCTTACCAGCAGTGCATCACCCTTCTCAGCCCAAACCTCTTTCAAGTCACGCAACTCAAGCACACAGGCGCATACCCATACCCACTCACAACCCCCTCCTGCTGCCAATAAAAATATGAAGAATGAAGACAGTGAGATGGAGTTTCCCGCCATGGCACAGAGGGAGTTAGGGTAATATTCAGACAGCTTTGCCTCAAGCAATGAAATCAAACAGAAGCTCCCTGCAGAGTTAGATGTCTGTTATTAAAGGCTGTTCTTTTGCTGTCAGGGTCAGCACAGACTACAAACCCCCCTCACAAAAAAAATAAAAATAATAACACCACATTGGTAGATGCAGAAAAAACAAAAGCTGTGTGTGTTAACTAACTATAAATATATAATATATACAAATACCCATTTCAGACAACAGGGAGAACCTGGAATAAACTTGTGTTTATAGTCAGTGCAACAGGGTCAACACATACATGACCGAGCACTAATACAGTGCTATCAACGACTGTAGCATACTAGCTTAATGGGTATGGAAGATTGAAAACAACTAAATTAACTAATGAGTAAAGAAATAAAGGGAAATACAATATACGTTGTTATGAGGCTTTCCTTTATGTATGCATGCTATGTCACATTTAACTGAAAAACATATTATTGCTGTCATAAGAAAACCATGTATCTCCACAATGTTCATCTCCTGAGCCAAGAAAAACAGCCCAGCATATTTCAGATAATCCGATGTGTTTTAAAATGGTTTATTTAGCTTAAGAAGAAAGAGAATTTTCCATAAAGGAACACTTTACCTGAAAAATATTTGTATTGGACACTATGTGAAAAAGACATAGCTTTTTCTTTTGCGTTTTGAGATGGAGATGCACGGCATCAACTACCTCGATGAAAACGTTTTGCCAAATGAATAACTTACAGGTACAAAACAACACTCATATTAGGTCAGCTTTATCTGTAGTTTTCTGAAATGTAGCACTTTGTTGTGTTGCCTCAAGAAAAGTGACAGAAGCATATTATGCACATCAAAATGTATTCATTCTACAGTCTCAAATTCAGCCCTACAGGGAATTCTACTTATCTAACTTAGCGGCCATCTATTGGCAATAGCAATGTAAGCTTTCAAAGAACATTGTTTCAGAATAGATAACATTTGAAATTACATTTTAATTCTGATACTGTACTATATTAGTAGGGATAACTCTATCCTGTAATACCAAACCATTGTCATGGCACATCAACTGGTTAGGGTGCTGAGTTAGCCTCAGAATTTTAGCATGATATAATATATTTAGTCATTGTGCAGATTTGACTTGCAATTACTTTTAAAGTCAGCTGGAGTTCTTAATCAACTTACAGAATCAATGTTTATCTTGCTTTGCAAGAAAGGAACTCTTGACAGGCATAGCAACAGTAACTAAGGGAGGTGGGGCTCAGTGAAGGGTCAATTGACAACTGCTGTTCTAGAAAGGGAAAAGTGGTGTGTTTTTTTCTTTTCTATTTTTTCTTTTCTTTTCCCTTTTTCTATTCTTGAATCTCTGTCAACCGCAGGAATTCAGAGATTTTTTTTTTAAAGGCCTTCACGTTCTGTTTTCTGTATGACTTTCTTTTCTGTGTATTGGGCATGTGTGTAGGTAGTGATAAACATCTGCCCTTTCCTCTTTTCTGCTCCTCTCCCTCTCTCAGTCCTGTTGGTCTTCCAACCGTTTTTTCTTTTTAAGAAAAAGAGTGCAATCAGAGTATGGTACTGCAGGTTTTGTCACCCTTTAAGAGCATTAGAACATCCATCATAAACAGAATCATTATTTTAAGATTATGTTTTTGAAGAGATAATACATAATATCTGTCTCATTCTTGAAGCCACATTACAGCACAGTGTATATTATCATAACATTTACACTTAAAACACTTAGTATTAACCACTTCAAGATTAGACTTATTATATACATATATATGTCACATGAACCCCCAAGTGATCAATCACTGAACACTTTAAATTTTCAGAAACAAGGGACTTTGTATCTTTCAGTTCACCCAAACAGCATCATCTGCTTTATAAACTATCTATTTTTAAGCTGATGGTTCAGTGTGATGCATATTTTAGCACAATCCCACGAGCATTAGAGAAAAGTGTGGCAATATCACTGAAACGACTGCGTGTCATTGCGTACAACAAACAACATAGACGGATATTTCAAAATTTTGGTATTGCAGTACAGCAGTAAGGTGATTTGCCTAAGACTGATTTAGTTGTACAAGACAGTCTGTACTGCTTAAAACTAAAATTATTCAATACACAGTCACCTTTGTCTTTAATTCTTTAATACCCTCTTTATAACACATGGGTGTAGCTCATCCAGCATTCATGTTAGAATAACTGGAACACCTTTGTGCCTCAATATCATATTCAACAATTTATTTCCTCTGCATTCAGAGCATTCAGTTTCTAATTGTAACACACATCCTTTTGACTGTATTGTGACTAAACAAAAGCTCCACCACAGGGGCAAAGGTAAAACAGCTGCTCCACATTATAAAGACAAAATCTTTTTTGACCATAGATGATAAAGTAATTTGCAAACCACAAGCCAGCCAATTTATCAGCCAGATCAGCCTTGGGAGTCTGGATAAATTAGTTATCCAATCAAGACAGTTTTGCTACTTTACTACTCTAGCAATTCATCCACATTAGCAAGCAGGAAAGCTACATTAGCTAGTGTTGCACACTGTTGGTGCTGTAGGAGAGCTGTGTACATAACTTCACAATCTTTGGATTTTTCCAGAAAAACAGTCCTGAGTCCTTTACATGGAAATCAGACCACATGCTGTTATAGGCAACTGAGAAAGTTGGTGTATGTGTTCTTTTTTAAGCAGTTTAAAATTATTAATACATGTAAACTGCTACATATAGTACCTTTAAAACAAATGCCAATCAATTTGCAAGCAATAGAATGCTGCTTACATTTCTAGGGGACACATCCATCCATCCATCAGCCCATGTAGCACCCATATATTCAGGTTTCTAGTGCCAAGAAGGTAAACTTTACAGCCAATTTGTCCTTTTCCCCAGCAACGTCTCTGTACCTACACTCAGGGGATCCACAGGTGCCTTCACGCCAGCTGGGAGGTATAATCCCTTTGGTGTGTCCTTGCTCTATCCCAAGGTCTCCCTCCATTCAGCTATGCCTCCAAAGGGAGTTGGCTGAGGACACAGAAGTGTAGAACTCCCCAGTTGCTCAAACACATGAAAAACGTGCTTAAACCAGCAGCATCCAGGATGTGTTTTGAACGGAATGTTGCATGAAATGAATGACATCGAGCAAGGATGGGCAGTCAGCATCAGTCATGGTAATAATACAAAGAAAAGTGGCATCTCATAAAAGGTTAGATTGCAACATGAGCCATGTGAGCTTCGTGAAGAGGTCAAGGCTGTCAGGTGTGCACAGCTTAGAAAAATGAAATACAGTGTTTTCATACCAATCTCCTCAAATAAATTGAGTCTAAAAGTGTCTCAGCAGTAGATATAATTTATTAAATTAATAACATGTCATCCCCTGATGAAATAATGATGGGTTTTTTTCTTATTATGATATATTATCATGTTTATTCAACCAATAATAGTGGCTTCTATAGGACTATGTTGGGTTTGGGTTTGGAGTTGTCCAGTTTTTTGCCTCAATAGTTCAATGTTGCTTCAGCTGTAGTTGAAACTGAGAGAAGACAGCACGCTTAGGTACTGACATACATTACCATAGCCATCAGTATTAAGGGAGAAAACATGTGTTTGTCTTAAGGCAAATATCCACAAGGCATGTTTTGGATTTGTTGTTGCATAATTTTGAGGGATGTGGTTTTAAATTAAAAACAAATCAAAGTGATTGTTTAATTGTGTCCAGTTGCTGCAGATGAGGTGTAGAGCCATGAGCCATCTTTAACTTTCCATCATTTTCTCATTCTGGTCTATTTTTAAAGCCCACTGGATATTTGAAGATATCAAGAGTGAGATTTGAGATTGACAAGAGTGTTTATTAGCGTAAATAATCAATATTACTTTTAATACTTTTCACATGTATTCTGGTACTCTGTGTTCAGTTGCATGGCAGTGTAGTTTACCTGGCTTGTATGTTTTGTGCCTATAAAATAATAAATTATGTGACCATTAAATGGTGCCAGTTTCCTGATTAAAGCAGAACAGCCACAGTCTGGTGTGAGAAGACCACCACAGAGATGCAACACTCACTTCTGTGTCTGTGAAAACACTTTCAATGAGTGTATGAGTGTGAAACAATTGTTCAATCTTAGCATTTAAAATGGATTTGGTGCCCAGATAGCGGGAATAATCATCTCAGTTCCTGTTTAAGTGCTGGCACAGTCAGAAATAGACATAGGAAATCACCTCAGCCATACTGATGTATCCCACCTACAGCTTACAGTAACACTGTTCCTGTAGTCGGCTTTTTTCTAAATGTGATTATTTTGGCCAGGAGTACAGATGTCAGAATTAGGCCAACCATGGCAGAAATACGGCAGGTGAAAATGCACTGCCCAAGTCTGCTGAAAAAATGCTTGTGATAGAAGCAGCCAGGGCCCTACAAAACCTCCACTGTGGTAAACCATCCACAATCATTCACCATAGTAACAAGTCCAGTTTTCTTAGTGTTACTATATGTGCATGGCTTGTTAATTTCTCCTGTGTTTTTACAGTATGCGCATCCTGTTTACTTATTCTTTAAAAGAATATCTCTAAAGGAATAATTTGCTGGTCCTAGCTCTTAGACACATCACAATCTGTGCCTTTGTGCAGTATGCATCGCAGTACACTTTAGTTTAATGAAGCCACTGAACTCGTAGCATTTTGGATTTGTGTCTTAAACATCAGGATGAAAGGTGATATTGTACCTGGTCTTGGCACAGCAAAAAAGCCTTCAAAATGTTTGTGGCATTAATTGCTTCTGGAAAGAAAGTGTGTGTGCGTATATTAGTGTTTACACAGGCCCTTAAGCTCATGCTGTGTCTGTGCATGAACCTGAATATTTTTCACTGAACTCCTAATGAAAAATATGTTGTTGGTTATTGCCTCTGTTTGTCATCAGATTAAGAGAAAGTTGTTAAAGACAAAAACCAAAAATGTAGATTTTTTTCCCTATTTCTTTGGTTAGCCACTGTATTTTAAGCAGAGAGAATTTACACACGCCTTCTACTGAAGCTCTAATTTTGTTTTTGGCCACCAGTCAAAGATAACAGCTGTACACTTTGCGGGTTCAGTGAACTCTACCAGCCCCTGGCAGCCGGTTACCCCTGTGGGAGAAGATCATAATTAGAAACGTTTTGGGTCATCTCGAGAAAAAAGCCTGCATGTGGAAGGAAGGAAGGAAGGAAGGGAGGATGGATGGATGATGTTTATCAAGATAAGGTGGTGGCAGAGGGGTGCATGGTCAGGAGACAAAATCTGTCAGTGTCAGGGGTTATAAAAATGAAATAAATGTCCATATAATAAACATAAAAAAATAATAAACTTTTTTTTTTTTTTACCTCTACCAGCCGAGTTTTGTGGTAACCTAACTACAGTGATGCTCTGACAGAGATAACCCTAAAGGTCTCAAAATTAAAACAACCCCACAGGGATTTATTCTTTACTGTAGAAAGACAATTAGACAAATGTACAGACATGCATGCACTTCCCTTATCAGTCTGCATTGTTTCATTCTCCTCTGAACTGTGACTTGTAGCCTTAGGGCACGTGAACAGTTAGGATATAACAATAATTGTCCTTCTCTCTCTCTTTCTCTCTCGTCTTCACCCCTAGTCATTCCCTTGGTATTTTCAACATGGCCTCAGGTGATGCAGTAGAGTGACCCATTAGAAACTCACTTTATTCAAAAGCAGTAAGTTCTAATGCCCGGGGCAATTGCCACTTGTCTGCTTCTTCAAAAATCAGATACACATCCTGCAGGGAATTTTGATAGGTTGGTGCAATGTTTGCCATTTATAACAGTTATTACTGTAATCCACTCCACGTTACTGTCACAAATGGTTTGACATGCCTTGGGAATTGAGACAAAGAAAAGCAAAAAAAATGAAAAAACAGGAAGACAAAAGCATAGAATATTGACCTAGATGTTTTGAATTACTACAAAATGTGTGCGCATACAATTTAAAGCTGATCCAGTCAATATTCTTGTATTAATAATGGATCAAATGAATATGTGTAATGTAAAAGGTGCTACTAGTTATGTCAAACCAAACGCGAACTATCACTGGGCACTGCAGTGTTTCATTTGCTACAGAACCATGGTTTGAACAAAAAATGCTGTTTTTGTTGTCCCTATGGTAACAAGAAGCAGGGCAAAGGTCTCTCTGTCTAATAATTACGCTATACTCTATTGATCCTCGTATGGAAATTCTCTTTTTGCTTACCCTTGTCTGCAGGCAAGTCAGACTGCTGTGTCAGCTAGAGAAAGACACCCCTGAGGCTGGTAGAGATTCAGTGTTTTGCTCAAGGACACTTCAGCAGGATGAATGCTTATCATCACTTAGCCTTAAACCCGTGCCCTCCAGTTGAAGGTACATGTCCCTCCTCACTTCACCACCTGGTGCCCTGCCCTGTGTGCACATGTGCATGTACAGTATGTACAGTTTATTGCATCTTCAGTGGTGTTTGTTGTATGTGCTGAAGTTCTAAGGCAATATAAGAGCATTCTCCAGTAACTGAAAAGAGATGAAATAAAAGAAAGTCTTGAGGTTTGCATGATATTCTGTGATCTAATGCTATAACATCAGAAGGCAATCAAAGATGCAGTTCAAGGACGCAGTTTGAGGGTAATAAAATTGACTGTCTCCTCCCACAGGCATAGAACTGAAGTAATCCTTGAATGGCTTGAAGATATTATCCTATTTCCTTTAAAAAGCAAAATCAGGTTCAGTATCTACATGCAAAACTATCTACTGATTGATTTGTTGTACTGTTTTGCAGTAAACAGACTTTGTTTAACTCATCACAGATAGTAAAATTGTGAAAGAGGTTACTGAATTTATCTCAGTATTGATTCTCATCATTTATCCCAGCAACATGGTGGGCACATCACTCAGCACTTGAGTGCATCCTCAATGTCAATGTGACCATCTGTACTAATGTCTTGTAGCCCCACTCTGTAGTCTGTAAGTATAGTACTCTCCAAATATCCACCCTTCATGTTTGGACTCCTCTTTCTCTGCCTTCCTCCCTAACACGCAGGCTATGTACCGGAAGGAGAGGACCACCGCTGTAAGAAAATGACGGTCGTACTTGCAATTGTTACAGCTAAAAGTAACCATACGTTCATTTTTTATAATTTTTTTATATTATTGAAGGAAAGTCAAGTGAGCAAACGAGCTGGCAGATATTTTGGTGTGCGGCAATCACGGTAAAATGTTGGAGATAATGCTCCCCCGGTTAAAATCTGCCATTAAAAGGTTGAGATCATCATTTTCGTTAAGTGCACAACAGCAGTATTCGATTTGAGACACTGCCTTGTCAAAATGAACGAACTACACAAATCAGTACATAGTGTACACAGTATACTGCATGTAAGTGTACTAACGGAAGCACACAATTTGAGACACAGCCGCAGACTCAAAATTGACTGTCTGCCACTAATGGTTTTGATTGTGTCCAAAAATGCATGCTAACATACTATCTACTGCATAGTCAATCAGTGTGTACTGCATACTGCCTACTAAATGAACAATTCAATATACCATTACCAGCAGACTGTTCACACTTTGACTGCATCACATTATTATATCAATCACAACATTACCGACCCAAGCTAAGAGACGCAATCCATTTTGGGGCGGTTGAGTATGTCCAGTAAGTTCATGCCGCATACTCAGCATGAGTATTGCTAATCTAGTATAAAACCACCTACTATGCAGTTGGAATGCATTACATAGTCGATTTGACGTCATACTTTGAATGAATAGTGCGTTATTCCGAACACAGCCTGACTGTACCGTGGCAGTGGTGTGTGGTGTTTTTCTATCTGTCTGGGTTGGAGACATCAGTGGAGGCACAGTGCTGCAGTCACAGCTGCAGGTAAATTGGTAATTAGTAATCTTGTCTATTTATCTCCCCTGCAGTGAGGCTGGATTCTCTCTCCAGGTGATTATATATGCCAGCAGCATGCTCCCAGAGCCTTAAGTCCTAAGTTGTTTTCTAGCAGAGTGGCAAGAGCCTCGGTTGTGTTGTTTATATTTAATAAAATCACCGGTGTACGTAAACTATTCCCCTGTGTGCGGGTGCTCCGGCGACTCCTAAAAACATCGGACCCTGTTACTACTTACTGAAGGTGCATCTCATTTCATTTCATGTCCCTCCGCTCCCCTGTCCTCCAATGACCCTTGGAAATTGATTGGGTCCGCCATCATAAATGACATCTCAATTTCCCTTAATTCTGCTTGGAGGAGCTGGGAGAGCAGAGGCTTGAGTGGAGAAAAAGGATCATCCTAAGCGGAAACCTTTATCAGATGGACACATTGGAAATGCATTAATGATTGGGTAGATTAAGTGATCCGATATAGCAGGCTGCAGTGAAACAGCATTTCCACAACACTGTTGTTACGTCTAACTAGACGCTTGGAGAGACAACTCAGGTGGAGTGTTGGACTGGTGTTTCGTTTTTCACAATCACAAGGCTTCTTCTCTCATATCTCATTTCAAAGTGCATCTTGGCACATGTCAGGGAGAAGAGGAAAGTCCATCCCTTTAGTTTTATCCTCATATTGAGAGAGATCCTATACCAGATAAAATGTATTCACCATAAAATATTCCCTGGTTTAAATGAGACATTTTAACACGCCCACACACCATTTATATAAACAATTTATTTATTTTTATTGTATTATTTTTACTTCATTCTATAAACCGTTATCACTGCATTCCGTGTGTTATTGTGCTCTACCAAAGTTTGTACTTAAACTTTAATAAAACATGCCTATTGGACAAGTTCATTGATGAACAGCTGACACCTGGAGTAAATAGACATAGTTTAACTGTCTGGGCATGCAAGATCAACTTGCAAATTCAACTGGGCTTTAAGTAATCCGTATGGTCTATAAATGCAGGTTTTTTGAGCATGTGTTATCCAACTGTTCATGGGGTTAGGGTTAGCTATAGTGATGCAGAAATGTGTGATGCTGAAATTGCTAACTGAAATAAAAATTGGAAAATAAAAAAGGTTCAAAGGTTCAGTATTCCCTACATAGCATCTTCTGGAGAGAGGGGAACTTTGTCGTGCCTCCCAACCTTTTTAAAATAAACACAACTGGAGGACATCAATGTCAATAAAAAAATTAAAGCACTAACAGTGGCAAGTGTGCACCCAAACTGTTTGTGTTTTGCACAGATAATGTGATCTATTCTCCAAACTCCAAGGCAAAAATAGATGCTGCAGAGTGGTTAAGATCCTAGCAGGTGCTCCAGCTGTGCAATATTTGCTCGCAGTGACTACAGCATTATTAAACTTTTTTGTGATTATGTTTAGGCAAAGATTAGATTATTGGGTAAGAACAGATTGCAGTCTTAGTTTAATACAGAACAAAAAACAATAGTCATTTAAAGCAAGAGACACAGTGTGTTTATTAATATTTAACTGAAACAGCGATCTCCCCTCACTTGCACCACATAAGTGCTTTTGTTGCCTAAAGCTAACAAGCTAACACAGACAGGACTCATGATGTGAACTATAATCACTGGTGTCAAGTCCTGAGCTCTGTAGCAATCAGCTGATATAACCGGCTATATTTGATACATATATAGATTCAGCTACCTTAGTGGAAATGGTAGCAAAATCTTTAGTGGTTGAAAACCTTCATATGTACAGTACACAGTACAGTGCATTCACCCAGCCATATTGGGAAGGATGTGTCATTTCACTACAATATTTGGGTTTCTCTATGACCTGAACTATATTCATATTTCTTATATGTGTTTCATTTGTGCCTTGTATTTCAAATGTGTTTTGCAAATAATGTTCCCATATTAAATTGCTACTACCTCATAAATTCCATCTGCCTGCACTGAAAGACTGCTAATGTGCTTTTGAGGTTATGAAACCGAACCATTTATTGTGGCTTTTAATCGCAGATCAAGACCATAAGAGACTCAAAGTGTACTTCCATTTTAATTACTTAAGCAAGCTCTGCCACTTCTTTACATGTGCGTCTCTCACCAAGCAACATAAAGCTGAAATGATTAAAACCCAAAGAAAGACACCATCCAGTACAACTCGATCTCTCATTTGCATGAAAGTGTGAGGACCACCCCGTTTCCAAATTTCTCTTGAGAGAGTGGAGTTAGTTTGATGAATAGGGATCAGCCTTTGATTACAATTCCTTCAAGATCCATTAGAAACTAAACATAATCACTTCCTTTCAATCCCCTTCCCCCACATATTGATATCTACACGTGCTTCTCCTCAGGTGTCACTCTCAGGGGTAAGCTAAACCACTCTGCCCATCACTCAGGCTGATTCCCTCCTGAGTGGCCTCACACTAAAGCAGGGAATGCTGAAGCAATCCATAAGAGATTAAAGAGGATCGCCAATTTGTGTGGAAAATCACATTTTACACAGTTTAAACAGGATCGATGGAGAGACTGTGAATGTTGAATGCTTTCAGTTCAGATGGTTTGGTATGGAGGAGATCACTTCTTTGTAAGGGGAATCAGGTGTTAATCAAAACACACGGTACACACAGAAACTTCCTTTACCAGTGGCAGACATATGTGTGTGGTCTGAGGGGAACAGACAGACTACAGAGAATAACCTGGCTATATTTATGTGCGTTCAACAGTATTTGTACAATATATAACTGACCATGAATAGACAAGAGCAAATCATAGGCTTTATGCTTGACATGAACAACATAAATTAAATGACTGGATAAACAGTGCCATATGCTTTAGTTGATCAAATGTTATGCATATTGTTAATGTAAGGAAAAATCTCCATATTATCAACCTGCGTTTAGCATCAACATCCAGACATTTATACTCATAGTCGAGGGATTCTGTTCTCCCTGCATACATTTAAATTGGTCCTTAACATAAAAACTAAATCGTAGACATACACACAATAGCAACGACACTGTTGCAAATATACACATCAATTACATAAAATTAAATTAAATAATGTTAAAGTACACATACTTACTATTACTCTTATGTACATGTCCGTCACACAGCATGTGCAAACACATTAAAGGCTATTTAGCTTAAGATGAGTTTGAATGTTTTATTTCAGTTTACATTTCCTTAACAAACTATAAATTGCAAACACAAAAATACTAAACCTCTTGATCTAACAAACACTTTGATTAACTAAACAAGCTGCTTCCGAAAAAGATTAGCCAAAACATAACACAACACACGGCTCTTACACGGAAGTAGATACTTCTCTTCACAGGGGTAATCCAATGGCAAAGTACATCATTAAACTCAAACTCAGCCATCTATAACTTTTCACTGCCTTAGTTAGTGTTCCTTTACCTCCCGTTTTTACTTCTCATTGACCAACTAGCACAGTAATTGGCTACAGCCACACAATAGGTGCGTTTAAGAAAGTATACTCTGATGAATTTAGTACACTGTCGCTTTTTTGCTTTCTCTGCAATGTTTCATTAGTTTGAGCATGTATTGTCAGCATCACAGATTTTGGAGATATAGATTGTGAGCACAAAATCAATCTGTCAGCATTCTGCAGTTGCGTTTCATATTTTAAGGGTCTAGTTCTCTATGTATATCTGTTTCTTTAGAATATTGAACAATATTAGGCTAATTAAGCCTCATATTATATATATATATATATATACACACACACACACATATATACACATTTGAATGTACTGCCCACAATGTCTGCTTTAAAAATTTCTGGCCCTTTAGTTGATGACCCCTGATGTACACCAATTAAACAATTAGGATAGGAGTGAAACAAAACACAAGAGATAATTTCTCCTGCTCCCTGCCTCACCTTTCAACCCAACCGGTCGAGGCAGATGAGCGCCCACCTAGAGCCTGGTTCTGCTCGAGGTTTCTACCTGTTAAAAGGGAGTTTTTCCTTGCCATTGTCGCCTAGTGCTGCTCATGGTGGGACTATTGTGTCTTTGTCAATATAAGAGTTGGTCTCGACCTACTCTATACAAAAAAAGCCCT